>BMAV01008317.1:656986-675286 GCA_019973955.1 Trichonephila inaurata madagascariensis
TTTTTAACTATCAGGTTTTTAAAGTTTTTTTCATTTTGAAATTTTTTTGAGGGGAAATTTATACTTATATATAAATCTATAATGTATTTGCCTGTTACCTGTTATTGTTTTAAAATAAATCCTTTTTGATAATAGACATGTCCTTTAGATTAAAATAGATTTATATTTTATTGAACAGTTACATTGGATTTTACTATAATAAATTACTTTTTTTAATAAATTCCGAATTGCATTATGCATATCCTTTACTACGGATGATAAATGATTCTCTGTGTGTGCGACTTTCATGTCTCCTCCTCCTTTTCTGTTTTGGAGTGCTCAAAAAGCAAGGGGCGCAGTCAGAGATGTTTTTTAAAATTAATATATATATTTTCAGGACGGTTAAGATAAAAGGCAATGTATACTTAATCGTTTGAGAATGACAGCACTATCAAATTTCACCAATGAGTAACGAAAGATCAGTTTAATAGGAACACACCGTAATTTTCAAGAAAATGACAACTGTAATATTTTAAACATTATTTGATAATTGCAATATATTATATTATATTAACAATATTATACTATCTATGTCTATATACATGAAAAATAATGAAAACAATAATAATAATTCATTCTGTTTTAAATGTTCACTCCAATAAATGTTTTTTTGTTTCCAAATCTGATGTAAAAGTACATATTTTTATGCGTGCCCGCGAGATTATAATGTTTTTCCAAAGTGTCTCGCAAGGTCATTTGGGTTGGCTGCCCCTGTATTAGACCAAGGGGATTCAACATTTTTTTCTGCTGGGCCGTATACATATATATCAGCTATGTCACGCGGGCCGCATACATATGTTAGTAATTTCACGCGGGCCGCTGCATGAAGATAAATGGGGGAGGGGGAAGAAATGCTTTAAGACCAAGATAACATTCGAAATTTAAAATGTGGAAAATTTATCAAAATATTATAAACTTTGTTTTGCTTTTTTTAATTATTATTTTTTATATTTTTTATTTTTGTCACTAATACTAAATTAGAAGCATTTAAGAAACACTCCTTCACAATTTCTGCATCAGTAAACGGTTTTATATGATTACCAATAATATATAAAACTTCATAGGAAGTCTTTGTTACCGCTGTGATATGACCCCTGACAAAACATTTTGCTGCTGTCGCAAAGATTATTCAAGATAGCCTATTTATCACCTCTTGAAAGAGATCTTCTAGGAAAAGTGTCATTGAATGATTCCTGTTTATTGCTATTTATAAGTACAGCACTTTCGTCATAAATCAAACAACTGATCTAACTGATCTATGTTTGTTTTACACTACAAAATAGTCAACCTCCCAATCTTCTTGAAACGATTTATTTTTTCGAATATTTTTCGCTTGCAAGATACGAAACACAGTTATAAATTAGTTCCATCCATAAAACTGTCATTACTCCACTGTTGTCTGTTATCACTAATCGTAATCGTTCCAAATAGAAAAAGAATATCCATTCGTACCCGTACGACACCAACAGCAAAAAGAAAAATTGATATATTTGATTTCTTGACAAAGAATTTCCCAACAAATTTTTAGTACAGTGTTCTTAAATAAGTAAATTTCCCAGAGCAATGGACCATAATCGGGCCACTTAAAAAAGTCTGGGTGGGTCGCAGGTTGAGTATCGCTGTTTTACACCTACTTTCTTGAAATTTTGTATACACTTTTTTTTCAGATGTTGTTGTTGCTGTAGAATAGAGATCGACTAAGAATGGATTTTAAGGAAATCAACATCCATGGGGTGGGGAGCGGGGTGTCACTGAGGTGTATAAATAAAGATTTCCCGTTTTCGAGCTACTAGACCTACACATGGGTGACAAAATAATACGAACACCTATGAAAGAGGAGAAATGCTTTATTAATAGGGAGTTGGACCCCCCTTTGACTGAATTACAGACTGTATGCGACGTGGGATGGACGCATAGAGGTCATGAACAACTTTTAATGGAATATGAAGCCATTCTTCGTGGAGAGCGGTCTCTAATGCCGAAATCGTAGATGGTGGGGGGAATCGAGCACGGAGTTTTGACTCCAAATATCCCCACAAATATTCAATAATATTTAAATCAGGTGACTGAGGGGGCCAAGAAAGATGACCTACGTCCCCCTCATGCTCTGCAAACCATTCTTGCACGATTTTAGCTCTGTGGATAGGAGCGTTGTCGTCTTGATAAAATGGGCATTCTCCGGGAAATAAAGTCTGGACAAATGGATGCACCTGATCCCCCAGGATATCGACATAGTGGGCAGCTTGAACCTTGCCATGCAGAGTAACAAGTGGCCCAAGACCACGCCAAGATATCGCCCCCCATACCATAAGGGACCCACCTCCATGCTTCACAGTCGGCATGATGCATTCAGGAGCAAATGCTTCTTTGGGTGTTCTCCACTCATAAACTCGTCCGGTGGTCTGGAATAGGGAGAACGTTGATTCATCCGACCAGATGACTTGTTGCCACTGTTGTGGGGTCCACTGTCTGTGTGTTCTACACCACTGGCGTCGCTGTAAAGCATGACGTGCTGTTACCAAAGGTTTACGAATTGCAACTCTTCCATACAAGTTCGAAGCATGCAGTTCCCTTTGGACGGTTCTTGCTGAAATAGGGTTACGAAGATGACTATTCACCTCAGACGTTATTTGGGATAGCGATTGCTTGCGCTTTCGGGCCACTATGCGGGTTAAGACTCTTTTATCCCTCTCGGTAAGCTTTCTTTTCCGTCCACTGTTGTGCTTGCCAGACGCCACATTCCCGCACTTCTTGTATGCTGTCATAACGGCAGATACAGTACTTCTTGCACGCCCCAAATAATTAGCTGTTTCCGTCACCGAGCAACCAGCGCACCTCATTCCAACAATCATACCTTTTTCGAACTCTGACAGGTCCGTCATTATTGCGTTTTTCAGAAATTACAATAGACGCGTGCAACACCTATTGCAGCTGTTGAGCGACTGATACATTACCTTTCGAATCCGCTAGGCGGCGGACTGCAACGCAAAATGACATGCGCGCTGTGCGTCTTTGAAATGGGCCATGCCATTTTCGCGGTGTTCGTATTATTTTGTCACCCATCTGTACGTTAATGACATTTGATAGGTATGTTTTTTTGTTGAATTGCAATCCACTATGAATGGGGTCAACCGTAAATCGAATAAGGTAGTTACGAGGCTATTGTTAAAAAGAATTTCCGTTTTTAACCTATTAGATTTAGACTTGAAATCTGCAAGCATGTTTATTTTGTTGAAAAGTGCCGCTAAAAATGAGTTTTGCGGAAATCCGCTTTGGAGGAGGGAGTTACGGGAATTTAAAAGATAATTCTTCTACTTCAATTTTAGAAATTTAAGCCCTGTTCATTTTAAACCAAAAGGTGGAAGTTATAAGAATGTTTTTCAATAACAATCGAACGGTTTCTGCCTGGGGGGGGGGGGTGGGGGGATGGGAGTTAACGGGATCGGACTCACTTGACTTTTTTTTCTTTCGATTAATGACAATCCTATGAATATAATAAGTAAAATTTAATGAAGTAGTTTTTATTAACAATTTAATTCAAACTCAGTGGCGCAACAGCCCATGATGGCCAGGGCCTACTATGCCCACCCCAGTATACCTGACCATTGGGCGCTGAGGTGCATGAGCAGATGTCCCGATCAGGTGGTCAGTCTGAAGCGAGACCCCCAGTGTTTAAGTCCCCAAGCAAGCTTGGTACTCATTTATCGACCCACTGCAGTAGGGATGAAAGGTTGAGTTGACCTTGCCCATCCCGGGAATAGAACCCGGACCTGTGGCGTGGAAGCGCGATACGCTACCAGTCGACCACCAGGCCTCTTATCAAAAATTTATTTTATTAAATAATGCTTGTTATTAATTCAATAATTTATTTTTTACTATTTTCGTTCCCAAAATCGACAAAATCAAAAGAATATCTTAGGTAGGGCGTATACGTATTGAGGTATGATACGAGAATAGTCAACTTTCGTCCCAGGACTTCCCCACCCCTTGAATGAGTGAGTGAATATTAACGTCGCACTGTTCAGCTAATCGAGGGCTTTTGGCGACGGATCTCGTCATTTTGAACCACGGTCAAGTGACGAAGACGACACCTGAGCTGGCACCCCCACTCCTAACTACCACACCAACGGGAGGACGTTTGAGATCTCAAGAGATTTAACGGGCATCGCGCCCCTACACGGCGAGTCTTTAGTGGTAGTGGGGTCGAACTCATAACATGCCTGTCATGATCCGATACCTTAACAACTGGGCTACCGCATCCTCCTCCCCACCCTTTGAAAAAATTTTGTGTGCGCTACTCTGTTATTACCTATATAATATCAATTACCTATGTATATATGTAAAAACAGTACATATTAGTGATTCTCAAACTGTGGGGCACCCCTCGCCCTATTGAGGCGGGATAATTTTACATGGGGGCCACGAGCATAACGAAAAATCAAAAATAAAAGATTATTTTTAAGAAATATTAATTTACTGAGCCCACAGAACAAAATACATTCTGACACGATAAAAATTAAAATACACGTTGCATGTGTTATTGCAATCTGCTCTAATTTAAAAATTAGAAAGGAAAAATAACATAATACTTATCCTGTTACTTAAAAGTAACTTATACAAAATTTAATACTTATCTTGATAATTTACAAGGTTTTATAATTAAGGTTGTGTGTGTGTATTGTGGCTTTCATGCCAAAATGCATTACTATTGCATTGAACACATTGTTATTGTATGGGGAAGGGACGCGATGAAAATTATTATTGAAAATTGGGTCGCAACTGAAAGTTTGAGAAGCCATTGGTATATATTCATACAACATCATCGAAGCGGGCTGGTAACGGCTCTCTCTCTCTGTATATATATACCGGTTGATTCATAAATAGTGTGACCAATTCTAGAGGGTCATAAATTTTTATTGAATCAAGTTATTTACATGAAATTTTCAATGTGGTTTCCTATAGCACAGTGCACTTGGCGTAAACGTTTAAAAGGGTTTTTTCGACCATTTTTGGGGAATTTTTCCAACTTCCTCTTAAATTGCTTTTTGATACCCCCTTTTTTTTAAATGCTCTTACTTTACGTCTATTTAATTGTTGTTGTTTTTTAAGTATTTCCTTAAAGAATAATCGCAAGAAACACAGACAGGGGAAAGTGATAGTCATTTATCAGGAGGCAGAAAATTTATTCTTTTAAATTTCAGTCACTTTTTAGGTGATTTTGCATTGTGATTTGGAGTAGAATCTTGGAGCAAACAAGTTTCCTTGAGGGTAGAGACGATTCCTTTTTTTGATCAAGTGTTTCAAAACTTTATTCTGATAGTATTTAGCATCATTTTAACCTTTGATGATACAAAAAATAGTTTTGTTAAGCCTTGAGAGGACATTCCCATCCATACCATATCACCTGACGGCCAACTTGCATTTTGCAAAACAACTGTATGTTTTCGACGCTGCATTTTTTTGCGTTAAATATATTGTATCTTTGTTTTATCAGTTGTGAATGACATATGAAACAGTACTTCATCCGAAGTTATCCATGCTTTGTATCTACCTTTGCGTAACAATAAGTACAGAGACTAAGAACGTTTTCTTCGTTTTTCTACGTTCTTAACAGACATGCTTATTCACTTTTTATAGCCAACTTTCTTTATCTCAAGACAAATTGTCGATTGCTATACCTGTATTTTCTTTGCTGAAGTTCTTTGAAGCAGAGAATTTTCTACAGCGATAAGTCTTTTCAGCTTCTTTTTTTTCTTTTTCTTTAAGGAATTCCTTTCGTTCACATTTTTTTTCCTGGAGCTTTTGATTGCCAGCCAAATTTCATTTCTTTTCAAAGTTTAGATGGTAATCCATTAGCAAAATGTCTTTTCTGATTTTTCAATGCTGTATTTATAACAGAATTTGAGCAAACATCCTTCAAAAGTCTTAAAATTTCGTTTCGGGTTTAAGGATCTAATTTCGGAGCTATAATTTACTCCTACTAATAAAAATAATTAGATTGGTAATTTAAATGTTTCATTTTTAAAATATAACTGGCAGCAAAGCGATCAAAATTTACCATTCATAGTTATAAGCTTTTAAAATTGGTCACACTAATTTTGAATCAACCGGCATATATATATTACTTGAATACCTAGTATTCTTAATACCTTCTGTTCGCAACCAAATTAGCACGCTTAGTTAGTTCTTATCACTATATCTGATTTATATTTAACCATGACTAACCACTTTAGGGAAAACACGAAGGCACATAACACTCCATCCATCATTCGTAGAACGAAAATTCCCTGTCTATTACTCTTTTTTAAAACCCAGTTAATCATTTTTACGTTTCTTTCTATTTATTTAGAATCCATTTCGAGTCACGCCAAATGGTTTTCGTGACGCCAACGACAATGCCAGCGTGCGATCCGCTCGTGATCGTTTAATTGGCGAATCGGGCTCTGCTCGTGATCTTAATCATCGCACTATGAATTTCTGAGTGGTTTCGTGTGATTTTGATCATTCCGGATCGACATCCTTCCCTACACCCCTCTCTCTTTCTCTTTTTAAAGTATGCTTTCTCGGGTACGTGTTTATAATTTTTAAAATTGTTTAGTTGCAAGATGGCGGGTTGTGATTAATAGGTTGGTTGAACAGCGGCCGAATGTTTTGTGGGTCATGAGTTCGAAACTCGATTCTGTCAAAAACCGATATGGAGATTAATAGTAACTATCTCTTATTAAAGTTAGACGTGCTTCAAAGTCAATAAGTGATAGTATGGAAAGTGGATACCTAGGACCGGCTCTAGTAGTTTTGCCACCCTTGACAAAAATTAAAAATGTCGCCCCTCTCTCCAAAGTAAAAAATTATAATTAAAAAAAAAAGATAAATTGTTCACACATAGATACACACCTATAAAACTTGAATAATTCTTGTGAACAAAAGGGTAGCATAACAATATTATAAAAATATTATTTCAACCCTCTGGCCAGAACATCAATTTTTTTTGCCGCTCTTAGAAACATCCGTATGAGAGACGGGTACGCAACTTTTTTTAAATTTTATTACCTTAAGGACTGTTTTAAAAGTCCTTATCGTTCATGAAATTGAATAGAATTTTTAATATTTAAGTCTTTATGAGGCACATTATATTAATATATTTTTATCACAAGAATTAGGACTTGTACTTTTATAAAAACTAATTAGCAATTATTTATATTCATGTAAAAAAAAATTAAAAATAATGATACCAAAAATGAAATAACTATAGGAATATATGTACGATAGACGGTGATAGATAAGAAAAATCGCACCTATCGTGAATTGAAAAAAATCGCCAAGTACCACCACAAGATCCTCTCACTGGGTGAATCCAACTGAAGATGTTAAGGCAGCCCACCCAAAAAATCACACCACAGTGTTATCTACAGGCATCAAAACAAAGCATACCCATCTGAGAGACGGATGTTCCGGTCAGAGGGTTAAATAAAATACAAAATAATCCGAAATTAAGTGCATAATTTCCTGTTATTAATGCACACGAGTAAAATGTAAGAGAAGGAATCGCCGATTTCAGCAATTCTTCTAAAAAGAGTCTGCTAATGGTGGAGATCACAAGCGTTTATTTTACCTTAACCTCACACTCAGGACTAAAATAAAACTTTTGTGACTCTCTATCTACAAAAAACTCTTATTGCCCCTGTCCCCTTTTGGATAGCTGGCACCGGATGTCACATGGGTGAAAGGAATGTCCGTAGTGACCCCACTCCGGGATGGGGAGAAAATTACTAGTGAAATGTGTAAACTTATCAAATTGCATGTTTGAACATATAATCGAACCCTTCAAGTTTCAACACTAAAGAAAACTGACATTAAGGATATAGAGTATAAAATAAGGTAATAAGATACAATAAATGAAATTCACACCCAATAGTATATTTCAGAAAATATATATATATTTCAAATTCAATCCAAATGCTCCTGGGATATCTCTTTTTAGGCTTTGAAGTATAAATTCTAATATAGCTCAAACCTTTGGTGATGGAAAAAAGAGCAAAATTGCGCCAATGAAGAGCTGAAAAATCTCCTGGCGAAAACCGCTTTCTACCTCCCCCCTTGGGTTTAGTTTCACAATTCCTCGCAAATTCTCTTAATCTTCCCCCCGGGATAGGGCAGAATAAGATCTGTTCAGTTTTTCTTACATGACTTGATTTGGTGAAAAATAAGAATCCTCAAGATCAGTTGTCGCCAACCGGTGGTCCGTGAAAAATGTTTGATAGTGCCACAGAAAAATTGAGACATCTTTTTAATACTTTTATGAATATTATGGTTCAAGTTTCACAATTTTCATCATTCTCTTAACCATCGCCAGGGTGGGGACCATATCAGAATCTAGCCACTTGTTTCATATTAAGAACTAAATTGCTTCTTTACAAAAGTCTTATAAGATCTGTCCTGGCTTATGCATTGAGTTTACTTGATGAGGAAGCTCTGGGAAATTTCCAGAGAAAGATCTTTATTTGCATTCTTGGTGGGGCCCAAATGAATGGATTATGGAGAAGATGATCAAATTTAAAACTCTATAAAATTTACAAATTTGATGTTGTAAAACTCGTCACAGAGACTTAAATGGGCAGGTCATCTGGCTAGAAGGAATGAAGATCATTGCTGCAAGACAGTCTTTCGGGAAAAGACCATGGGAAATAGGTCAGACCCCAGCTAAGATGGATTAATTGTATCGATAAATATCTTAATATTATAAAGGTTAAAAACTGAAAAACTGTTGCCGAAAATAAAGATGCCTGGAGAAAACTTCTGAAGAAGGCCAGGGTCGTTGAGCTATTGAAGAAGTTATTTCATAACTCAATATGGTTAAAATTGAAGATCCTCTAGATTAACATTCGAGAACCGATAGTCGCTAAAAGGTTTTGATGATCCGCCAAAAATTGGGACATTATTTATATTTTTACAAAGACTCTAGTTCAAAAATGACGAATAACAAAACGTATTATTGAACATGAATTACATTTTTTTAAAAAGATTTTTTAGCTACTTCCTTTAGCGAAATTCCTGCTGAGTTATGCGACATTTTAGTTACTTTTGCATGTGTGTCTAGCAATATTTGAAAGAAAACGTGATGAATTGGCGGCACGACTTTTTCAGTTTGTTGATATTGCTTTCCGAGTGGTAGCGAATAGCGCTACCACAGGTTCGAGGTTCTATCCTTGGGCTGGGCAAAGTCAACTCAACCTTTCATCCCTCCTGCAGTGGTTTGATAAATGAGTACCAAGCTTGCCTGGGGACTTAAACACGGGGTTTTGCTTCAGACTGACCATCTGATCGGGACATCTGCTCATGAACCTCAGCTCCCAATGGTCACGTATGTTGGGCTGGGCACAGTAGGGCCTGGCCCTCATGGGCTGTTGCGCCACTGAGTTTTAGTTTTAAGCGTCACATTGCTATGCGTTGCCGATTTGTACTTGTTTTTCGTGAATTTCCTTTTCAGTGATATGCATATGGATTATTATATGTGACAATATAATAATACACAGGTTCACAAAATACAGGGTGTCCGGGCCTTAAGTATCCAAAAGGTATGGCTTATTATGACTACTTATCAGAATGTAATAAACTGTTCAACTGTGGATTAGAATCCCCTCCGAGATTTTTTGCTTCTAGTCCGATCGGCCGCACGTGCGTGCATTATTCGGCCATCACAGAGGATAAATTTATTACACTTTCATTTGTAAAGACGTGGACTCCACAGCAAAAGGTGTAGTGCGTACTTTGATTAACGGTTTGATTAACGGAATTTAAATCAGTCATGCATCTGCAGTGACGTATTCGACAGAATGCCGATCCTCCGACATCAAAATCTATCCACCAATGGGAAAGAACTATAAAGGAGAAGGAAACTTTGGTATCTCAAACTGGCAAGTATCCTTAAGTTTTCGTGATAAAAGACACTGTTGATCGTGTGCGGGATTCATTTTGTAGGAGTCCTGATAAGTCTGTTGGGCAAGACAGTAACAACATTTCATTCTGCTGACTGATTTAAATTCCGTTAAACCAAAGTAAGCATAGCACCTTTAGCTGTGGCGTTCACATCTTTACTTATGAAGTCAGTGCAAAAAGTTTATCGTGTGCGATTGCCGAATAATGCGCATACGTACGCCCGATCAGACTAGACCCAAAAAATCTCGGAGGGGTTTCCAATCCACGGATGAACAGTTTCTTACATTCTGATGGTTAGTTCCATAATAATAAGTCATAATTTTGGATACTTTTAAGCCTGGATACCCTGTATATAATTACACATTTAGTGGTTCATAAAGTACTAAAAGTTGAACCTCTGCTCTAGATTCAAATTCCTGGGAACAAATGTCTCGGATTTCATTTTTGCATAGATTTTCAATAACAATCCAATTTTTTTTCAATTCTAGTTATTTTAAGAAACAATATTAAAGATGATTTATATATTTTTTTTTCGAAATTACAAAGCACATTTTAAGTTCACACGTTGTTGTATAATTAAGTGAATATAATGAAGTTCTCTCATTTAATTGACTTCTGAAATATAGTTGATTAACATAAAATAACTCCGCTGACTAATCATTAAAAATGCGTAAAACTATATATTAATATACCTAACTAGTTAGTATATAACTAGCGTATAATTATAAACTTTATACAGATTATCTAGGGGGGGAGGAATAAAGTTACATACCTTTCCTCCTAAAAAAAATTCTCCATTAGAAACATTTGTTAAATTTTTCTTGCAAAATTTATATACAAATATGTACCTGAATAAGTCTATTAATTTAAAATTTCATTTTAATATCATTTCTTAAATCCTCTATCCATAATTAACACGGTGACTTTTCAAAAAGCCCCCGACAGTTGCCTTATCCTGCACTTTCACAGGAAATTATTTGTTTTTATACCTAATGCTCTGAATGAAGCACCCGCAAATTCATTAACACTTCAAACCATCACCCCGCCTTTTAACAAAACCGCCAGAAGACATTTAGTTATGCATGGGCGGTACGAGCGAGCAAGCATAGAACGAAACAGAGTCTTTCTTGAGTTTAAATTCGAACCTTTTCAGTGTTAGAATAATGTTAACGGATGATGAAAGGGGTGTAGAAAAAAACAACTATGCATCCTTTCAAAATATTAAAGGAAGCACAAAAAGGCTTCCAAATAATTCATTAAAAGCATAGGCCCCGATGCCCCTAGGCGGCCCAGGGAGGAAGCTTTTGGTTGTGCGAAAGATTTTTAAAAGAAACATTGAGCATACGTGTTGCCTTGCTCATTATTGGCTGTGTTTAATGATGCCACCGTCGAAGCCGATAAGTTCGGGTGATGATTCTCTTTGTTCAAATTCGAAATGGAAGGTTTTGGAACTTTTTAAGGTTGTTTTATAGTGTAAAATGAGTGTGTGTGTGCTGCTTCAAAAGGCGACGAGCGTGCATTGAAAATGGTTTTGAAATTTTTCGATACATTCCAATTATGAGAAGTATGTTGGAGGCATTTTATTCATAATCACCAGCCTCACACAATTGTATAAGTATTTTGCTTTCTCAAACGAGATAAAGTTCGCAATTACATGCAAGAAATACCTTTTAATGCCGCAACATTGCTAGATGCCTAAGTCAGTGTCTATATATTGAAATCTTCTCGAAAGGATGTAGAGTAATCAAATATTTGCCGGAATCGTATTTGAGGGAAAAAAAAACTATTCCATTTAAGTATTCAACAGAATTTAGGGTTATGTATTTAGATTTATTTTTTAAACATGTGAAAGTTATAAATTATTTATAAAAGATCTGTTTCATTCAAACAAATTCATATAAAAACTCCAATTCACGATATAATTTTATCTTAAGTAAAATAAATAACGAAAAACACACACAAAACTTGTAAACGTTATAATTTGTTTGATGAGTATTATGAAAGAAAAAAAAATTGGTGAATTGAGTTGATGAACTTAGAGAATCAGTTTTATTCAAATATCACTGGCATATATTTAAATTTTAAGATCATTATTAGTAACATCATAATGGCTTCTGTTTTCACATACTTTTCCTATTTATATAAACTCAAACTCAGTGGCGCAACAGCCCATGAGGACCAGGGCCAACTGTGCCCATCCCAATATACTTGACCATTGGGGACTGAGGTGCATGAGCAGATCAGGTGGTCAGTCTGCAGAGAGTGAGTGAGTGAGTGAATATTGACATCGCACTGTTCAGCTACACGAGGTGTTTTTGGCGACGGACCACGTAATTTTGAGCCATGGTCAAATGACGTGGACCCTCCTCTCCTAACTACCACACATACTAACGGGAGGACGTTTCAGGTCTCGACGGATTTAACATGCATCGCTACCCTACACGGTGGGTCTTTAGTGGTACTGGGTCCGAACTCGAACTGCCTGCCATGATTCGATACCTTGACCACTGGGCTACCGCAACCACAGTCTGAAGCGAGAACCTTAGTGTTTAAGTCCCCAAGCAAGCTTGGTACTCATTTATCAACCCACTGCAATAGGGATGAAAGGCTGAGTCGACCTTGTCCAGCCCGAGAATAGAGCCTCGAACCAGTGTTGTGGAAGCGCGATACGCTACCACTTGGCCTTTTACTAATTATATACCATATAAAATAATTGCCACAGCTTGTGTACCTTGTGAAATCCGAAGCTCCGATATAAAATAATGATTATAAAAAAGCCATTATATGTTTTGTGTTATAAATAACGTGATAGTTTAGTTTCCCCTTCAAAATAGAACATGTGGCCGCAGTAGTCTAGTGGTTATGGTCACGAGCTCGTGGCCGGCGTATCATGAGTTTGAACCTTAGTGCCACTGAAGACCCGCAGTGTAGAAGGGCTGATGCGCCACTTGACCGTGGTTGTTTGATACTACGAGGTTCGTCACCAATAGCCCTCTCATGTTGCTTCATAATGCGACTTTAATAAACAATCATTCACTCAAAAAGGAACATCGACAAATTTTTTAAGCGACAATAACTCTTTTATAAACATGCAGCAACAAAATGTTCAAGATAATGTTCGATTGATTGAAGTTGATGATCATGTAGCGGATATCTACATAAGCCAGTAGCAGCCTCCGGACAGTGGTCCCTTTTGTCTAGGGGTCATGTGACCCGGCTACGAATCCATAGGTCGTGGGTTCTATCCTCCACATTGGTGATCCGGATGTGATTTGAACACGTAACCTTCTGATCTGTCCTGGTGTCATCTACCCGCAAAAAGAGCAACCGAAGTCGTCAGGCTCACTTGACGCAACAGCAACAACTCACATGCTCACCATAACAAATATATATCGTTCGTTCGCCTATCCACCGACTCACTGGTGGTTGTGGGAGTACTGTAGCGGATATCTAAATAAGCCAATAACAGCCTCCGGACAGGGGTGATCCCTTTTGTCTAGTGGTCATGTTACCCAGCTACAAATCCATAGGTCACGGGTTCCGTTTTCCACAATCATATGCTTACTTGACAAAATATATGTAGACGTTTTTCTGTGTTTGTACTCTACTAAAGCAAATGAGAACAAGGCACGTTTACATAGCTTTCAATGTTTTATTTATTGATTCCTTTTTTCTGAAATTTCATGGAATCTAATATGTATACTAAGAGTCGGCAACATTTTTGCTCTGGCGTACCAAACAAATCTAGCAAAATGATTCAGCTTGCCACTTAGTAAGAGAATTTTAAAACAATTGCATTCCCACGTTAATGCATACACAGATCGAGAATAGAGGTCAGTAGTATAGATCTACAATTTTATTATATGTTAATTTTGTATTACTTAATGAAATTTCTTAACATAAAAATAAACGATAAACAGCATAAAATATATTTATTTCTGTAACAAGTATAAAATTGTACATATGTTAAGTATTTTAAAACATATTCTTATTAAAATAAGAAATAGACAACATAAAATGTAACTATTTCCCTTCATTACAGTTGAATAAAAATTTTAATGCTTACACACCACTCTATTTTTATAATGCACAATCAGGAGCATAATGTGTGATTTTCTATTTGACACGATTCTGAACATTCAGTTGTTAAACACTATCTTTGCGGACTCGAAATGTTTTTTATACGAGGAAAGATTTTTTTCCCCTTAGATATGTAGAACCCCAAGAGCAGAAAGTTGAGTACATGCAACTTTCTCTCTTCAAACAATTAAATTTCTCCTATAACATTCAATAGTTTACAAAGAAGCTGTAAACTTATCCTTAGATTTATCTTTCATTTTTTTTCGTAATTCGGTTAATGTCCATAACCTTGAAGATGTTTGTCAAATAAGAGAGAGAGGTCCGTTACAAATTTATCAACTTCCATCCACTCAAAAATAGACAGTTTAGTAGATAAGTGCAGAGTGCCACTGAGAATCGTACCACGTACTATAAATTGCCGACCCCTCATGTATAGGCTCTGAAATTTTTTAATACAAAATATATCTTATTATTAATTTTTTCCGCGTATTTTAGTATCTATAAATTATTTTTTTCTAAGCACCATGTAATGTAATATAACAAAACATGCAAAGCATAAGATGTTCCTCAATTGAATAGCTTCAATAGAATAGGGTGGCCGCGGTAGCCGAGTGGTATAGGTACCCCTGAGTTACATGAATTTCTTTTTATAAATTAATCTATAAATTCCAAATATATTTTTACATTATATTACAGGAAAAGAAAAGGGCTTTATAAAGGGTTAACTCTTTATCTACCGACGTTACTTATCTCACTTTAAAATTACATAGAACAACCATTTTTACGAATATTCTGGCGATACTTTGCTGGAATATTCTTTGAACCCTCTTCCAAGATATATGGCAGCAAGGGCTTATGATTAGTATTTTAGCGGGGAAGGCGAATAGTTTTATAGCAGAAATTGCGTTTTCAGTTGATTGGGAAGATTAGCATTTATATATGTCCCGAAAAAATAGTTAATGTCAAAAATTTAAGCGTCTTATTTTTTTTGTATGTTAAAGAAGATCTTAGAAAAATGATTTGATTATTTATTTTGAGTAAACAGTGTATATAATTAATTTTACAGTTGAATACCTTTAATTAATTAATTAGCTCTAACGGATTAAATTTCCCAAAGTTGAGTATTTTGTTTATGTATATCCCTTAATTTTCAATGTAGTGATCCAAAAAAAAAATATTGCATGAAAAAACTGCAGTAAATCATAATGCGGTAAATAAAGGGTTAAAGCATTCTAGTCGGAAAAGTCTTCAACAAAGAAATAACGGCTACACAATTTCAGACACGGTTTTCGACACAACAAATGGAGTTAAGAAAGGCGTTCCAAAATACATCTTTTCTAACTTTCCCCATTCCGTTTCCACTTCATTATAAGTCCCATCAATATAATAGTCCTCTCCTGTTCATTCGATTTTCAGAAATTGACGAATGTTCCATTTAAAAGGAGAGAGGGGTAAGGAGGAAGACCTTGTCGGAGGGAGGGGTCTACAATCCCAGAGATCACGATTTCTGAAATTCAGACACGACCTTCGGGTCAATCTCGTAAAGTGGGTCAAGGGGCCTTCAGGGTGTGTGGAGGGGAGGAGATATGATTTCACTGATTGCAAAGCTGCTGGGAGGATTCGAAGCACAATGGCTTAAGGTAATCTTCAGCGAATTTAAGAAGTTTTGAAGTTCTGCGTCATCAGTAAATATAATGGCATCTCTCAAAAAAATTTCCATTTGCCACCTATAATTTTGTTGTGGAAACTTTATGATCATTCTGTGCATTAGAATCTCTAATATTTGCTTTTTCAATTCCTACTATTACCTCACTCACTCTCTATATATATTTATTTATCTTGTTCAAATTTTCAATCGTTAATAATATACTTTCTATTCATCCGATCAAGTTCGAATAATTTTTTTAAACTTGTAGTAGATGACACTTGATGTTAATACAGTTTTTTTCATGCATTAATTAATTAATTTAATATAATTAAATTAATTATCGGTTTTTGACACCAACTTAGATTCGTTTCTATAGTTGTAACAATGTAATTGTTTAAACAAAGACGAAAGTTGGCGTCGAAAACCTGTTTTTCAGCCAAACCGGGTGTGCATTGTTACAACAATGCAGACAAATCATATGCTCTTTTTTCAATTCCTACTGTTAGTTCACTCTCTCTATATATATGTATCATGTGTTGGAGTAATTCTTAGATTGGCAGGAGAAATGCAACGTGCAGCCGTTTATCATACTATATTTTATTTCAATATTCAACAAAGCCGTCTGTACTCCAAGCCATGACAAAACGAATCCTACTTTCAGCGTCGATCAGGAGCCAGTGCGTCGTTCGTTCACGTGGTTCTTCGTAAGTTCGCCGGAGTCGAAGTCAAAGTTCTTATGCGGGGGCGGGTTGAGTTGTTCTGGTAGGTTTTACCCCAACTGACACTTGAAGGGTTGGGGATTCATCACACACACACACACACATATATATATATATATATAAGTCTTATTCAAATTTTTAATCGTTAATAAAATACTTTCCATTCATCCATTCAAAGTAGGAATTGACTTAATTTTTTTTATATTACTTGTTAAAATGCTTACTGAGAAACAGTGATAATAATTTGAAAGATGTGCGTGCATCAGTATTTACAATTCACAGTCAATAGCTTCCTCCTCCCCCCATTCCAGACTACAAACATTAAAGCAATTATTTCCATTGTAAAAAAGGAATTTGTATGAAATTTTCATAAGTTTTTTTTAAATAAGTTCAGAAATGCTATATTTCACTAGAACAGTGGTCTTCAAATTGTGTTCCTTGGAGCCCTGGGGTTCCACGAGTCACATTAAAAAATCGAAAAGAAAATTATAAATGCGTATGCAAAAGAGATTCACGTCTTTAATAAGTTTATATTACCATAAGTTTTTAAAGCTTATGAAAGTCATTAAAACTGAAAATTTTACTTAGACATAATGACTTTATTTTGTAATACTTTTTAAAATTTTATTATAACAAAAATATTATTAAAACGTATCATTAAACATATTGCCTTTACATCAGTATCGCCATCTATCGTAATGTTCTATCGTCCCTTCGGGAATTTCACCAAGCTAAATCGTACTGGCACTTGTATGGTGCTCAAGACTAAGGCCAACGACAGGCGTACATCTAGCCCATTACCCCGATGAATTTCGTAGTCCTCGATCTGACTATGTCAGACAGGTGGCATGAGCAACAACAACAACAACACATCAGTAGATTGAGAATATTCTATTGCTTACCATCCCGGGTTCCAGGAAACAATTTTACACTCGTTAGTACGTTTTGCAGAACTAAACAGTTAAAACTAACTAAACATAAAACTAAAATACACCTTTTTTTCCTTTGTGAAAAAAACACTTATAACACTCATAATGAAGGACAGGAAACAAATTTTCGACATTAAAATCTAAATTTAAGCAAGAATATCTGCTAAATTTTTGTTTGCAAATTCATGCAAAATGCACAAAATTTTTCACTCAGTTAAAAACATTTTAGTGCCATTTAGAACAAGACATTTAAAGCTTTTGTTTGTTTGTTGCATTTGTATTAACCATGAGCATTTTCGTTTTGAGGGCTGAACTTAATCTTTAAGTCACCAAATCTGAAAATGGGATCTGAAATGAGTCACCACATCTGGAAATGGGAAATCGTTAATCCTGATGATCCTGATTAGGACAATGGAAGAAAATTATTCAATTATTGTACTGTTATCGGTACTTTAAAAGTGTGCACAATTTCGAATCAATCTGACCTTTTAAAGTAGGTAAAAATCGAGTTCAAAGATTCTGTTACATACAGGTGAAGTTAATAAAAGCGTGTTAAAAACGAGAAATGTCGAAAAAGAATGCCAAGTCTGAAACCTTGCAGCAGCATTTAAAGGTTAAGAACAAAATCACATAAAATTCCTGACGAATATTGAAAATAATTCCATTTCACTGACTTACACCGTTCTTTCTCGAATTCAATCTAATCTGTTGTCAAAAACGTAAAAGAATATCCTTTTATTTCCCTTTCCCCTTTTCGCAAAAGTGACGCTTTCGAGAACTGCCCATGTCTCTCGCTGATTGTCTTGATGCATCTGTGACGGCCAGAGGAGCGATCTTCGGTCGGGTAATTCATTCCGATCCGGTCGAAATTGTTTTACTCAAATCGGATTAGCTCAGAGATAAAAATAGTAGGAGATGCATTCCAGCACGTGATCTGACCACAAAATGC
>BMAV01008317.1:708851-719961 GCA_019973955.1 Trichonephila inaurata madagascariensis
TATATACACATGTATCTATATATACATACAGGGAGAGGGTGAACTAATAGTAGGAATTGAAAAATAATTTATAATACAGAAATAGCAATCTTAAATAACTATCTTAAGCCAGTCACAAATATTTTAATGCACATGTAAATACAGGTAATTTTTGTTTACTTAATTATTATGGAAAAAGAGAAAGGAAAGAAGATTTTACTAGGCATTATTTCTTTTTTCTATAATTCATAGAGACAGAAGACTGAAGTTTGCGCACCCCTGTCGTAAGAGAAACAGAATTCAAGGAGGTACTTTTATTTAGCATATAAGAGCCAAGAATTTTTCAAGGGGTGGGGTCGACGATCGAAAGTCCTCTATTCTCGTATCATGCTCCAATACGCCACTTAACATTTTCTTTTGATTTTGTCGATTTTCGGAAACAAAAAACAGTTCAAATTAATTATTGAATGAATAATTAGTATTGATTAATAAAATTAATTAGTAATAACAAATACTTAATTAAATTTTACGTACTATATACATAGGATTATAACCAATCGGAAAAAGAAAATTGGGGGCTTTTGGTGGGGGGGGGGGGGCCCCGGGCCCCACCCCGGGGACCCCCACCCCTTGTGTGTGCCACTGCATAAGATTATAAATAAAAAAGACAGTATACAGCAAGACCCCGCTTAACGCTGTTTCGTTTAGCGCTGTTTCGCGGTTTAACGCTCTTTTATTTGAATTGTGGGGTTCCCCGAAATACACGCAGCGTTAGGCTTCCCGATATCTGAAGCAATTTATCTGTGTTTCTTCTTTCCAGCGGTATTAAACGAAAGTATTTTTATCATTTCAAACATTTGTTGATGTTAGTGTAAGTATAAATTAATATAATATAATAATTGCTATAATGACAAATATCATGATTTTTAGTTTTTATCATGGGTGATAGTAAAAAACACAAAAATAAAGCATAAAAAAAGCATTTCACTAGAAACTGAAATGCAAGTGATTAGAATATTAGATACTGGTGAACGTCCATCTCAAATGGGTGCTGCATTGATTTTGGCAACTTCAACAATAAGGATCATTCTTAAGAATAAAAAAAAATACTGTCATCGGTAACTGCAACTACGACAAGCTCTGCAACTAGAATTACCCATTCTAGAAATAATACAATAGAAGAAATGGAAAAACGACTTTCTATATGGATTGGCGACGAAATTGGACGCAAAATGCCATTAAGCCAATCTACCTTCTTGATAAAATGGCAGAAAATTGAAAATACAGAAGAGACTGAATGACTGAAATGTAAACATACCGACTTAGAATGTCATTTATTTTTATATGTATATTCGTTTATTATGTTTCTATATTTGTAAGAAATAAATTTTTGTTTTATTGTTATAAAAACATAATTAATAAATTTAATGGTAAAATACCTGACCAATTTTCCACCCATCTTTCCCTAACCCAGCGTTTCTCAAACTGTGGTGCGCGCCCCCCATGAGGGGAGTGATAACTCTACAAGGGGGGCGCAAGCATATTGAAAAGTTGAAAACTAAAGATTATTCAAAACGTTATTAATTTACTGAAAGTAAGCAAACAAAATAATTTCTGACATAATAAAATATAAAACATACACATTTACACTAATATAATACACTTATAAAAGTATCTGTACTGTACAATATGTATTTTATTATTAATTTAACAATACTAAGTTAAGAACAAATTTGATAACTACCAGTGACTCCATGGGCTTGTATTTACACTTATCTTGATTTTTATACGGTTTATAATTAATTCCTTAACTGCCGATTAAAAGTTACGCGGTTTGGTCCCCAATGCCACGGTTTTCCAAGTAGACGCGCGTATTTTGATGAGGGTTTTGGCGGGGGTAGAAAAGGAATAAATAAGCAAAATCCTCTGAAATAAGTAAATCCTTTGCAAAGACTGTCAAGGTCCTTTTATTGTATTCCAAAGCCTTAAAAATAATTTTATGGATAGCAGTGCACAGAAAAGATCGTACTTCGGAAAGACGTATATATACGTCCAGAAATTAATGCTTTGGCTGAGCGAGATGTTTATATACGTCGGTGGCACACAAGAGGTTAAAGTCGTACTGTAGCCTTAGTGTAAGAGTATAGTAATATTGAATTCACTACAATGTTATTCTATGGAGGGGGGCACGATGAAAATGATGATTGAATATTGGGTCGCGAGTATTGAAAGTTTAAGAAGCACTGCCCTAACCCCATCATTTACATGATGACATACCCTCGTTTAACGCTGTTTCATATTACGCTCTACTTGGATGGAACATATACCCAGCGTTAAGCGGGGTCTTACTGTATATTACACGCTTCTTGTAATGCTCCCTTCTATATTTGAATTACCTTTCAGTATAAAGTAGCATCTCCTCTGTCAAAAAAAAGTGAAATTAACTGTGTTAACGATAATATTATTCTCATTTCATTATCGTTCTACCAGTAGTGGTATCTAAGACATCAATTAATTAGTTTTATACACACTTTTAGTTTCCGTAATTCAACACATAGGTAATCTGTTCCCTACCTTTTTAGAAGAAGGGATTTTGGGACATTTTTTTAAAATAATTATTTTGGAAATTGATAAAACAGGGGATAGGAAAGGGGAACTTTTTAAAAGAACCAATCGATTGATTTTAAGGAAATATATTTAAATTTTATTTTATAGGAGTTTTGATTTGTATCTGATTTCATTTGAAAATCTGTTCGTTTCCGATTGGTAACATTAAAATTATTGATTTTTTTTTTCTTTTTCTTTAATGCAAGAAAAATAAGTTGTATAAATAATCCTGATATAAAATACTTTTAATTATATATTTAATTTTTTTTCCACAACCGGTCTTAAAATCACGCGTACATACTCTTTTAATTGCTCAAAAGTCTTTGGATTTTTAAAAATTGTTTTACTGCGTGTATTATGTTACCTGGCTCCTGAAAGACTTTTCTGATATTTTCTTTAATATTTTCGCATTGCTTATAAAAATGTGATTTGTTTAAAAATTCATAATTAAAAAAAACTGCTGCTTTACGTTAAATGTAATTCAGTTAATATATAGGGTTTCTTTGTTCAGATAAAATAATTGAATACCTGCTTTTTTTTCATATACTTTCCCTTTTATCTGTTATTATAATTTCAAATGAAAACTAATATGCAAGGAATATAGTAAAGAAAATTTTTGAAGAGAAGTATTTTGAAGACTCATCGCCTTTTATTTATTGTAATGATATATATATATATATGTCTGTGACCCAAAAAATCTAGGGACCAAATTTCTTTTTGCTGTTTATCATTATATTTTCAATTACTATACTAAACTTCTATTTTTAGCTCTTTATTTTTTATAATTAAAATTGAGCTAGAAAACTTAAATGGAAGGAAAAGAAGTCTTATATTCTTAATTTATTATTTATATTTTTTGTTGTCAGGTATTATTAGGAAAGAAAAAAAAATTAGTGAAAAAGTTCTCATAAATAACGGACAAAGATTTAAGCAGAATATGAATTACGAGTACTAACACACACATGTAATATGTCTTCTTTCTGTGTCTAGACGTAGACATAAATCCTAGCACAAAATATTTTTAAAACAATTTTCCAAACTATTAGTGAGTGTTTCATGTAAATAAATCTCAGAAATTTGTTTTCTTAGTTAAAAGACTACGCTAATTGTGATAAAAAAAAACTGTGAAAAAAGATTTTGCCAATTTTCTGAAAACGACAGATCGAAAAGGCTTACGAAAATGTTGCTATTTTCGTCGTGTTTTGACGGGTTCTGGATACAGAAACTAGGTCAAAACCTTGGTATTGTTTCCTTAAAGTTAACTACTTGTAGTTATTCGGTTCCACCACCCTTATTTGAATAATATTAATAAAAGAAGTTGAATGTTATGTCAAAATAACATTATACGTATACCGGGTGTCGATAATTAAATTTGAAATTTGCGAGCAGTCTGTAGCAAAAACTATACAGCGGAAGTGCATGAAAATTGGGTAATTTTAGAATAAAATGATGAAAATTTTGTCAAGAGAAAAAAAAAAGAGTTTAAAAAACCACTATTTGATGGCGTTTTGTAATGTAAACTATTGGCATATACAAATGTCATAACCATAGTTTATGCTGCAACCCGCGGGATATGAAGATGCGAATCGAAGTCATACTCGTTTCTAAATCACGTGCTTTACTGGTGAAATTGTTTTACCAAAACGGAGACTCAGCTACCGAAGCTTTGCTGAAATTTCGGTCTTTGAAGCGGTTACGAAAAAGTCAACTCAGTAGTCAAGGACTAACAAACATGATTAGGAAATTTGAAGCAACGTCCACAAGCATGCACCTCCACCGGTTAGTGATACGCTTCATTATTAGAGCAATCCATTATTTCTGCTCTTCAGGCAAGGCGATGTGATACAACCACAGTATTTATGCAGGATGGTGCTCCTCCACACATTACATCTGAAACAAGTGCTCCTCCACCATTTCGGTAACGGCAGAATCATTAGCTGGCATTTTATAAAAAGTTTGGCCTCCTAGATCCCCCGACTTGAATCCTTGCAACTTTTGGCATTGGGGATACCTCAAGGCTATGGTCTACCGCGATCCCATCACATTTTTATCCAACCTTAAGGAAAGTATAGAACGTCATGTGCGTTACATTCCCTAATTTACGCTGCTTTCAACAATCGAACATGCAATTTTACGCTTCTAGAGGCTAGCAAACAATAATAGACAGCATAGCGAACATGCTGTGTAAACTTTTGTAGAATATTATGTGTTCTCAATAAAGTTATGATACGCCACCTAGAGATGGTTTTTGAAACTCATTGTTTTTCCCCTTGATAAAATTCCCAACATTCCATTCTGCCATTACCCAATTTTCATGCAATTCCGTTGAATAGTTTTTGCTACAGACTGCCCACAAATTTCAAGTTTAATTATGGACCCCCGGTAAACCGATTCTAGTATTTTTCAGAGTAAAAATATGATTTAACGATATTTATTTCCTGAATCTTGAGATACAAAGCTATAAATTATATTAAATATACTCTTTAGGAGGCCTAGTGGTCGAGTGATAGCGTATCGCACTTCCACGTCACAGGTTCGAGGTTCTATCCTCGGGCTGGGCAAGGTCGACTCAACCTTTCATCCCTCCAGCAGTGGGTCGATAAATGAGTACCAATCTTGCTTATGGACTTAAACATTGGGGGTCTCGCTTCAGATGGACCACCTGATCGGGATATCTGCTCATGCACCTCAGCGCCCAATGATCACGTATACCGGGATGGGTACAGTAGGCCCTAGCCCTCGGGGGCTGTTGCGCCACTGAGTTTGAGTTTATACTCTTTATAGAAAATCTTTATGATAAAGTTTTGTGATTTAAATAGCAATAAATATTGTTAAGTAGTAAATTATTTTTAAATGCAGGGAATCAAAGCCGATTTACGGGTAGATTCTTCGAAGAAAAATCGTAATTTATTCTTTAACTTTCCAATAGTTACAGTACATTTTCTTCTAATAGTAATAAAATAACACATATATATATAAATCTAAAGAGTGAGAGAGTTTTATTAACCTCGCACTATAGAGCAACACGAGGGGAAAGACAGATCTCGTCATTTTGAAACTTGGTCAAGTGATGAGGACGACACCTGTGAACTGGCACCATTCTCTCGAAACTACTACACCGACAGGAGAACATGGAGCCTCAATAAGTTCAACGGGAGGCAGAGCTTCAATGACACCAGGATTTGAACCCACAACACTCTGGCCACGAGTTCATGACCATAACCACTTAGCTACGGTGGCCATTGTATAAATCTACAATAGCATACGCTAAAAGATCACACAAACATAGAAATACGACTCAAATTCGTAATCGCATTTTCGCAAATGAATTGCACAATCACTGTCAAATGTTCGACTCCAACGTTGCTTCTCTGCATCGTCTTTAACCTTCAAAGAGCTGCAAAAGTTTTCTGATGAAATAATCAACCAAGAAGAACCTTCTAGATTTTTGTCGAGGCCATTATTTTGTAGCCAAATTTAGAAAAATTTTGTCGCCAAGGTCCATTTACTATTATTCGAAGTGTAACCTCCCTTGACTCTCATAAACAATCTTTCCGTCCTCAGTTCCTTTTCGGCAGAGAAGCGAACAAAATTCAGTCTAATTCCTTCCCCTTTTTGCTTAAGAAACAGAGTTTTTTAAACGAATTTATGAAAAAGAAACATAAATAGGCTTCGGTATAATTTCAAAAATCTCACAGTGATTAGAGAACACAGTCCAGTCTTTAATCCAGTCTTTAACATGCACAAAAGTATTGAAATTTTTTTCCAGGGGTCCTATTTTTAATAATAGAGAATTATAACTCCTTTAAACAGTCAGTCAATTCAAAAATATTCCCTCTCCAAAAATAGCCCGTAACCTTTCACACCACCCCTTCAAAAAAACTCATGCATCTGACGGACGGTTAATATTTATCCCCTCTTTCAATATATGAAACATCCCCCCTCAACTCCCAGTTTTTTACTCATATATTATAACAAAAGAAATGCCACAAACTCATACCGGATTACTAGCACTCCAGTAGGGATTAAATTTATATATGAAAGAATCAAAAAACTCGGTTAAATTTTTGTTCATTCAAATCTCTTAGGGGAGGAGGAGGGATTTTTTGAATACTATCCCAAGCTCTCTGTTGTCTTCCATATATATTTTGTACTTTTTATTATTTAATATCGCTTCCATGTGTTACGTGTCTTATACGGTTTATAAATAGTCTCTTTGAATGGATTTCAATACAGATCTGCTAAAAATATGAATTGCTTGGGGGGAGTGGGCGGGATGGATTTAAAAAGGGAGAATGGTCCCTAGAAATGAAACGGGTTGAAAGGTGAATATATTAAATGTATATTTAGTATGTGGTTTTTTTCTTATTGTAGGGAATGGTAATGGAAATTTTTTTGGCAACGTACATTGAAGTCGTTGTCTTTTGTTTGATATTCGTTTTTTTAAAAGTGGGTTTTTAGTGGCGATGGATTAAGACTTGTGAGAAATGAATATTTATGCCTTAAAATTAGGCTTTAAAAAAATTTACTATGTTTGGTATTAACGTAACACCATATCAAGGTTCAGTTCAATAGCATATGTATTTCAAAGTACCTTTGCTCTTGCAATATTAATATAATCGCATAGGAAGTATCTTTATAGTATAGTAAGCAAAGTATTAACACGATATAAATAAAAAAAAAAAGGAAAAGAAATCGTAAAAAATATTTTTTAAATTCGTGTTACAATGCTTGATAACATTCGTGAGAATGAATGCATGGAATAACACATGGAACCTAATGATAACATAATTCATTATAGCAGCGATTTTTAAACTTTCGATCGTCGTGGCCCCCTTTATGTTTCAACCTGACATCGCGGACCCCCGAAATTTTGAACTCCCTTCGCCGACTTAAAATACTTGATCGAAATACATGTTCTAGACGAGTTCTTTCATTGAAGGGCAAATTACTGATCTAGTCTAAGATGGTAGATATTTCAATTTTTGCACGAGACCTTTCAAAGAGGAAAATCTTAATGTTACATGAGAAACTCCGCGACCCCTAGAAATACGTTGAGGACCTCTGGAGGCTTGCGGACCACAGTTTAAGAACCACTGCATTATAGTATTATTCCATTTGTTTGTATAAATTATCTAAATTATGCATTGCTCACCTTTTTTCTATTGTTTATTATAATTTTGTGGTAGGTTTTCTTTGAGCCTTTCTATTAATCCTCAATGGGAAATACTTCTAACAAATTTCTTGATTTAAAAATCCTTTTCTGTAAAGGAACCGCAATTTATGCAAAGCATAACTACTATTTAAAGTAAAGTGAATTGAGTTCAAGAGAGAGAGATTAATTAGACGAATTGACGTTAGATTAAATATTTAATATTTGAATTGTTGCTGTGTATCCAGAAAAAGGATTAGGAATCTTGTCATTCGAGTTCAAGGAATTTAACCAAATATCTGCATTAAATGGGGAGAATTTTTTTCTCAAATATTTTGAGTAGGCTAAAATTGACATCATATAACTAAAGTTAATAGTATTTGAAGAAATAAAACAAGATTCTCAACTTTTTTTTTTTTGTGGTACACTTTTAACAATTTCAAAATTTGGTGCTCACTAACAATAAAGTAGATTTAAAAGAATTTTACTTATCTTGTAATAATCATCTATCCACGGAAAGAGGATAAGTTAAATATACTACGAATACCCTCAATTTATTTCTATAAAACGGCCAATTGATTCTGGATAGTATTTTTTTCCCTCACAGTGTAACTAATAATTTCAAAAAAATTTGGAGGCACACAAAAGTTCCGTGTCGCAGTAAGAAACCTGGATTTGAAAAGTATTTTTTAAACCCAACAAGCAAAATAGAACAATTAACTATTGAAAATAAACAAAAAATTTTCAAAAATTTTTTTATTTTAATGGAAAAAACTTAGAAAAACTGTTTTTTAAGCTTTCATTTTTTTAAGTTCATTTTTCACCCTTTTAAAAATACCAAAATGTTTCCAAATTACTCTTTTTGTATTCTGTTTATTAGCGCGAGGGGTTTTTAAACTTTTCAATCACGAACCCCAGAACTTGAAGTGCTTTCTGGAATCCTTAGATCTAAAAATGTTTCTGGAACCCAAATTTATACACATTCAAGGAATATATCTCAATATAATATTTAAAGTGTCGCCCATCCGGTATAGTAGATAGCAACGCTGTCAGCTGTGCCGTAGGGTTTGGGTTCGAATCCCGGAGAAGGCATGGATGTTTGTTAATGTATAATGCCTTCGCGGCATGTAGGTACTCTAAACCGCCATCGAGCCGCAAGTGAAAGGGGAAGTGAGTTGAGTGGCTCTTGACCACCCCCAGGTGTTCTCCCTCAAAACTGGAAAGTGCCAAATCGTACTGTCACCTGTATGGTGCTCAAAGCTACGGCTAACGACAGGTGTTCCTTAGCCTTTTGCCACG
The DNA here is from genome assembly GCA_019973955.1 of Trichonephila inaurata madagascariensis. Classification (NCBI taxonomy): domain Eukaryota; kingdom Metazoa; phylum Arthropoda; class Arachnida; order Araneae; family Nephilidae; genus Trichonephila; species Trichonephila inaurata. The sequence continues at coordinate 717,889 of BMAV01008317.1, forward strand.
ATGAATTTCGTAGGCTTCGATCTGGCCTTTGCTGATAAGGTGGCTTCAGTAACAACAATATAACATATTTAAAGTAGATCAACATGTTATAAGCACTTTATGTAAAGGCAATTTAAAAAAAAAGTATTGCATTTATTATTAAAAAATTCAATTCGAATTTTTTAAATATAGTTTAATCATTAATAATATTAATTTGTGGCTCAAGTGTCCCCTATTCCTGCATTATATTTAGTAACTGCGATATGTGGTTACTTTTGTTCACACGAGCTGTCGAAGTTTAAGTCTATTGTGAGATTAAATACAATCGCATTACATTTTCTGAGTTTAATTTGTTATTATACTTTATTTTTTAGCCACTTACATTAAGAAATATATTTCACTTAAACACAATTTTCTGAATGGCTTTAAAATGTTTATAGCTGCGTGAGAAATCCCGTGTATTGGGCATGAATTTGCAGTCTTGCTTAAATTTAGATTTTAACATCAACTCTGTTGATATGTTGTTCCCTTTCCTTCATTATAGGTGCTATTTTCCACAAATGTAAAAAGGCGCATTTTCCATTACGAAAAATATTTAGTTTTGCAAGACATTGTGCTACTTTTAACCAGTATAAAATTATCTTGTGGAACCTGAGATAGTAAACAATAGAATATTCACAATTAGTATATAGTATATATAAAAAAAAGATAACACATTTAATATTTTTTTCTTATATTATAATAAAAATTTAAAAAGTGTTGTAAAATAAAGTTATAATATATTAATGAAATTTTCAGTTTTAATGAATAGGATGAGCTTTAGAAACTTGTAACTATATAAACTTCATAGGGATCGTGAATCCATTTTGCATACGTATTTATTTCTTCTCGATTTTCTTATTGTGACTCGTGAAATCTCTGGCAGTGGCGCTCACAAGGGGGTGTCCTAGGGGTTCGGAACCCCCCATAGCCCTTGATTTGTTTTCGATTAGTTTTATAACGCGTATATATTACGTAAAATTTAATTATGTATTTGTTATTAAAAAGTTTAGTTAATTAATGCTAATTATTTATTCACTAATTAGTTTTGTATTGTTTTTGTTCCCGAAAATCGACAAAATCAAAAGAATATGTTAAGCGGCGTATTGAAGCATGATACCAAAATGGTGGACTTTGACTCTGCCCCTTGAAAATTTTTTGTGTGCGCTACTGACCTCTGGGTATACCTTGTGGAACCCCAGGATTTCGTGGAACACAGTTTGAAATCCACTGATGTAGTGAATACAGTAATCGTTTGAACAACAATGTAGTTTTTTTCTTTTTAATAGTAGGAACATATTAAATTAAAATTTGGTTTTGAGACATTTTCTGAAATGCTACGTGACATCGCATAAAATTTCAGAAGTTTAAGAAAAGTATTTTACTTAAAAAAGAATTTTTCTATGCTACGCCCATAGTCATTTTATTCATACATCTGTTAGAAAATGTGCCAAAGGGGTTTCTAAAAACATGTCACATTTACAAAGAAAAACAAAAACTTTGCTGCAGAAGGAGTTCTATTTCGGTAAGAAATCTACATCCTGTTTTTACAAATATTAGCCCGCCCGGAAAACACACACAGGAATTTTTCAACGGGGTTCCGGATCGAAAATTCACCAATCTTGTACCATGTTCCCTTTGGTTTTGTCGATTTTCGGAACAAACACAGTAAAACTATATTGAAAAAATTAGCGTTAATAAAATTAATCTTTAAAAACAAATAATTAAAAATTTTTCGCACTTATATTTAGGAATTATAAAACAATCGGAAAAAAAACAGGTTTGGGGGTGATCCCCCGTGGCGCCACTGGCCCCGATAAAATTAATAGCCTCCCTTTTTTCACTTTAAAGAAAAATTATCTCAGAAAACAATTCTCACAAATGTCTTCTGAACGTTATCTTTTCTACACATTCCATTTAGAATCCGAAACTACTGTCCGAACCACCGTGAGAATGGTCTATCTCCCCCTCATACTCTTCCCTAAAAGGGAGTCACTTGTTCAAATGATTATTAATCATTCCGACTGACCACTGTCCACCCGCAGAAATAAAATC
>BMAV01008318.1:0-12439 GCA_019973955.1 Trichonephila inaurata madagascariensis
TGAAAAAACAAATCACAGTAATAGTACGATACATCATCACTGTTTCAGATTCACTAACAGAACTTTCAAAAAAACAATTCTTTCAAGATCACTCTAGATCCTTTTATATTTAAAGTAGAAATACGATTTATTTCCCTGACTAACTTGGTAATGAATACAATACAATATATATATATATAATCACAGAGCGCAACCCACGTTACACGAAAAGGGAACTAAGTAACTGAGCTAAGGTTACAAAACATATCGCTAATATGTTTTGATTGTGCTAACATCTAGTTTAAAATAAAATAGCTACCCTATAAACTCGTGCCTAAAATCTGGTACTCCCATCTGGTGAAAAAAAAACATGATTCCGAGTATAAGAAATGGATAGTTTAATCCTTTTAGAGCGTTATTTTTGAAACCTCGGGTCCAGAAATATCACGAACGAGAAATAGGAAAATTTCACCCCGTGATTTTGACGAGCGAAAACAAGGGGCTAATGCAATTTGATTTAACTGTAGCAACCAAATTAGCCTACACCCGACTACTTGGCGCTGAATACAAGGTTTTGTGTCTAAATTCTCTTTGTATTCATTGTAAATATATATAGGAGAATGGACTCGCTTCGAATCTCCGGAATTGTTAGACGCGTAGACATACGTAGTGTGACAATAAAATAACCGGACTGATTTTAAAATTATTTTTATTGAAAGCAATGTACAAATACCTTTTAATCTCTTCTCAACATTTTCCCTTTCCTATCAATACACAGCTGCCTACGAGTTCTCCATTCAAAGCGTGTTGTAACTCATTAGGTACCTCCAGCCTCAGTAAGTCTCCTGTTTTGGCTTCCCCTCATCCAAGTCTTAAACTGTGTTCCCTTCAAAATTTTTTCACTTTAACAAACAATTAAAAATCATATGGTACAATATCTGGTGAGTACGGTGGATTCTCGAGCATAGTAATGCGTTTGTCCAACAAGAGCTGTTTTACAGAGAGCACAATGTTTTATCGAAACGTTGTCTTGGGGCAAAATCCATGTTATTGCTCTACAGATTTTGCCTTTTCTTCTGTCTTTAAGCTTTCTCAGTACCTGAATGCAGTACTTCTGTTTATCCCTTTGGCCTTCAGATACCCATTCAATCTTGTTGATGCCACTAATATCGAACAAAAAGGCTGAGCATGACCGATTCCTTAAAGTCCCAGATGGACTAGAACTTATATCATCATCATCAACAACTTCACGATGTTCCAAAAATCGTTTGTTCCATTCAAAAATTTGACTACGGGACGTAAAATTAAATACCTCTGTTAAAAATATAAAACATTCAGTTGGAGAGTTTTTTTAAGAAAATTCACGTGGAATTTCAAATGTATGCACTGCTCGATTTTTAATCTCATGATTGCGAAACTTCGACACAACGTCTTACTCAGAGGAAGAATAAATAAATTGAACTAGATAGAGGAATGATAAATAACGGGCCATCAGCAGCGGAAATCAAGGTCAAATATATTCTATTCTCAATCCTTCACTTCAAACCTAACGAGTAGAGCAAGTGCAGTCCGGTAATTTAATTGGCACACCTTGTAAAATGTGTTAAGCATGCTTCTTTTGTTGAGTTGTAGAGAGATCCACTAAGAACAAATTTTGTGAAAATCTAATTCCAAGGGGAATTTCGAGAGGCTAGAAGGTGTTAGGAATAAACATTCCCGTTGAACTCTAAAGATCTACATTCTTGGAATCGGGCCAGCATGTTTCTTTTGGTGAGTAGAAGTTAACCGATTATGGGATTTCATCGAACATAGACTCCCAAGAGGGGGAGGTAAGGTGTGATTAGACATACAGTTCCCATTTTTGCACTATTTGATTTAGAGGCTATAAATTTGGAACGCATGTGTTTTTTGATGAAAAGAGATTCACTAAGAATGAGTTTTGCCAAAATCTACTCCCAAGGAGTGTTGCGGGGTGTTAAGGAGGCATTTAGTTAAACATTGCGTGTTTTTGAACTATCTGAGCAACCAATTTCAAATATGATATGCAAGCATCTTTCTCTTGTTCAGTAGATACTGTAAAGTCGAATTTTGTGAAATCGACTTCCGGATGGGTCTCATAAGAACACCATGTACTCATGTTACCAGATTTGTTAAACGGGAGACTTATATAACATAAAGCAGAACGAATTACTACAATATATGCCATCATTGCATCGATGACTCTGATTTTTTTTTAAAAAAATTCTACATTAAAAATCCATTAATGAACGCGAGTTGCGTAATAAATTTAAGTGAAAAAACCTTTTTCTTCCTTCAACCCAGCAGTTAATTCAATATAGATGACTTCTCCAAGTTTTACAACTGCTGCTTATTAATACTTACTATGCGAGTTAAAACTGTCTGCATTTGCCCTATTTGTCCTTAAGTTAATAAAGGCTTCCAAAAACAAACAGAAAGTTACTTAATTATTCTTCATATTTTTTGTCATACTTAACTTATTTTATTATGATATAATTTTTTTTTTCTTTTTGGAAAAATTAAACAAATTCATGTGCTATATTAACTATTATTCAAAACAGTCTGCGAAATGAATAATTTCTATTTTTCATAGTTCCAAAACAAAAGCACAGCAATTCAGAACATTAATTGAATTAAAACTATGAATATTTCACTGTATAGAAGTCATTAAGTAAATAAGTTTGATTGTTCACTGAAATATAAAGCGGTAAGATAAAAAATCATCCAAATAAACATCTTTTGATTTTATTTTCACTTTTAAAATTATTCCCCTTCTTTGAATTTTATTTTATGAAACTAGAGGAATGGATGCAAATTAAATGCAGAAATTCCTATCTCGGGATTATATAACAACAAAATGCTTCCCAAAAATTTTTTAGGGATTTTTAATTTGAAAAAACTTTCCCTTACTTAATGATATAAAATTTTTTTCCCCAGAAAAATTAGAATAAATTTATATAACATTTTGAAAAAAATATTTTAAAGCAGAATTAAATACTTTTAAAAGTTTCCTAAAAAGTTGTCAAAAAGTAATTTATTGATAAAAATTTTTAATAGAAAAATAAAATTAGTTTTTGAAATGAATTTAAAAAATTGGTTAATCTTATTTTTTTTCTGTCTGCCAGTTATCTATATAAAAAAAAAGTGTAGGTTTCCTTCCAGAGTTTGATGAAACTTTGGGGGTGGTTGTACGCATACCCGCGGGGGTTTTCTGGTTACAAAATTGCCCCCAAAGGGGGTTTTAAAAATATTTATTCCTGTTTTTGAATCGTTTGGCCAAAAACTTGAATTTGGTGGGATGTTTTTCAAAAATTTAGAGGTCTGCTCAAAAAAGGACTGCGGAGTCAGTGGTCAGGACGGATCATGCCGGATGTCAGTGATTTCAAGCCGTACCACTAAAGACCCCCAGGGGGGCGTGCACGTTAAATCTGTAATTCAAACGCCCTCCTTTTGGGTGTAGTGTGGTGTTGGGAGAGGAAAGTGCTGCTCAGGTGTCGCCCTCCCTTGATTTTAAAAATTACGAGGTCCGTTGCCAAACCCCTCGTGTTGAAAGTGCGACGTTAATTTTCCTTACTCCCGCTAAAATTTAAAGGGGCCTCTTGGGGGGTGAAAATTTTCCCCTTTTTTGAACTATTTTAACCTACTGTGAAATTTGGAAAGTCCATTCCTTTTATGGGGTAGAAATCCGTTAAATTTTTGAACCCATTCGAAAAGGGCTTGCGAAGGGGTTTAGGAGCGTTAGAGATAAATATTACCGTTTTTTTAACTTTTAAAAGCAAGATTTGAAATTTTTTTGGGGAATTTTTTTTTGTTGAATATAGGTTCAGTAAAACTATTTTACTCAAACTTTTTTTTCGGGGAAAGGGGGGGGGCCGGGGGACTTAATTTATAAAAGACAAATTTGTTATCGAACTACTCATACTTGCCGAATGAAATTAAGTATGTATCTTACTTTTGTTGAAAAAAAATTTAAATAGAAACATTTCGGAAATCCTTTTGTGGGGGGGAAACTTTTAACCTAATAAAAAAAAAAACCGTTTTAAAACTACTACATAAATGAAGTTTGATATATATGTTTTATGTTGATGTGGGTTTTTTGGACGGGCGAACGAAATCGACTCTCGGTGGTTACGGAATAATTTATAAAAATTCCCCGATCTATTAGAATCAGATTTGAAATTTGGCAACATGTTTTATTTTTTTTATAAGGTCTACCAAAAAAGTGTTTTTGAAATCCACTAAGGCGAAGGAAAAGGAAAAACCCCTTTTTTTAAAAAAATTTGGGTGTTTGTCCTTTTAAAAAAATTATATAAGAATTTTTTTAATACAACTGAATTCAAACACTTGTAAAAGGGATTTGCCCCCGGGGGGATGCCTTACTTCTAAATCTTCGGGCCAGGGATGAGGGGTGAATGAAGCAAACTTTTTCCCAAAACTTAAAATTTTTTTATTAAAAACTTAACTTAAACACTATACAATGATAATATTTATATTTTAACTTTGAAGATCTGAGGGGAAGAAACAACAATAGTACTAAAATAAACGCGACCATCCTCATTTAATTAACCCATATTCTAACCTAGTAAGGCAATTTGTAATTTGCGTTCTCCTCTATATCCCGGTGGGTTTTCACTCTAATTCTCAAATTTTTTTTATCTCGCGTGGAATGGTATCCACCGCTTTGGGACCATCACGGATAACTGAACACTGGAAAATCAGCACAGAAACTAGAAACAAAACTTTACAAAAGGGGGACCCCCTTACGCTAAACTTCTGTTATTTAAAAGGTTTGTAATTTGCATAAGCACCTTCATTTTGGGTTTGGTTGGAAAGCACTTGCCTTTTCGTAAAGAACCCCGAAGATAATTAAAGAAAGGCGAATTCGTCCCCGCTGATAATTAAAAACGCAGTATAACATAAACAAAAAGGAAATGAACTGCAATTTAATAAAAATTTTCCTACATTAATTTTATGCTAATAATAAAACAATAATACAAATTCTACATTGGAGTAATATCAAGTAGATTATATGCAGAAAAGGCTTAAAATAACCTCGAAATGTTTGACTCCATGGTAGCCAAGTGGTAATGGTCACGAACTTGAGACCGACATTGTATCTGTCAAATCCTAGGGCGACAGAAGGCCATTTGTATAGATGGGCAGAAGCTAAATCTGTCGCGGCCTAAAGTCCTTTTTGTCAGCATACTGTGAAATTTTTAGGAGGGGGATCCAGCCAGTGCCCTCCTCCCCGACCGAGATTCAAATCTTGGGGGTTTGTAAATAAATCAAATTGTTTTTGGGAATTAAAAATAGAAATTTTGAATGATTGTCAAATTTGAAATAAAAAAATATTTAAGGACCATCGCCCCCAACCCATTTTAAAAAAGGGTTGGGTAATTTTCATATTTAGTGTCACTGAGCAAAAAGCATGATAAAAAATGTTTTTAAGGATATTTTGATAAAAAATTTTTCAAATAGAAAATTTTGGCAAAATTAACTTTGATAACCTTTTTCAAAATTTTTCCTTTTTTAAAAAATGCTTCTAAAAAAATAATATTTCGCGCCTCTTTTATAAAGTAAAGACTTCTCCAGAGAAATCCGAACTGGGGTTTTTTTAAAAAAGCACATTGTTTTCAAAGTTACCACCCATTGAAATAATTATCGGCGTTTTTTTTTTTTAAATTTTCCCCTCTGTTGTCTAAAATAGAAAAAGCCCTTCTAAGTTCTATATTTCAAAAATTCTAGTTTTTCATCTGTGCAGAGGTCTGAGCTATATACAGGCAAAATATTATTAAAATAGAAACCTTTTTCACACAAAAGGAGAGTATTTTCAAAATGGGTCATTCTATATTCCTTTTTTGTCAAAATATTGTACTTAAATAATTTTTTATTGGAATAATATTCTTAAAACAATTTTTATACATTTTCTAATCTAAGGGACACTAAATATCATAAATATTATCCATTGATACGCTTTTGCAAAATCACGGTTCCGAACGTAGTCGGATGCCTTAAGCAATCCAAATAATACAAATTATCATGTATTGTAGTGATTACTAGGAAAAGAAATCTGCAGACAATATGTTACACAAAGATATCGAGATTCATATAAGAGCGAAAATAAATTTAATATAAAGGTTCATTTTGTGAGTGGGTGGCGCATTTTGTAGTCATTTTTACGTTCACACGAGTTATCTTTAAATGTTTATGTTATATCTTATCAATTACTTGAGTAAACTTCATAGATTAATATAATTAAAATTTTTAGAAATTTGAAAGCACAAATTTTTTGCGCAAACACAATTTTAAAGCTCTTAAAAAGTACGTTACAGATTTTTTTTTATAATTGTAGCATTAAGCGTGATATTAAAGATTGAGATGTCCATAAACAAATTTAAAAAACTAATTACAAAATTAATATTGTCTACAAAGACTCAACAAAATTTTCTTTTTAAGACTTTTAAGTAAAACTGCTTAAATGTTTCCTTTTTTGATAAATTTATTTGATCTCACACGAATTAAAAGTCATTGTCCTGTAATTATGCTCACGGCGATCCAGGACAAATTAAAACCTTTGGTACTAAAGTATCAAAACAATTGATCCTTTTGGCCGTACTTCAAAAATTGAGCTACATTGCTCACTTCTGTAATGCATTCTTCAATGTGATCCACACGGCATTTGAAGATCAAACTCACATTCAATTGCAATTTTCAAAATACCAATATAATAAAACCTATCCCAATTTCAAGTAAACCAAATCTGTTGATTTATTAAAATACTAGTCTTAAACACTTTGGGAAAACCCGTATAACGCGCAAATTTCGGGTTTTGCTTATAGGGGGATAAAAGTGAAAGTTTTAAAAATAAAAAAAGGATGAGCGTAGAGAAAAATTAAACTCCTATATTCATCGAAATACTGCTTATTTAAAAGAAGTGACATTCCCTATGAACTTGAAGGGTTGTCGCGTTCTTGAATTGTACTATTTTTTCCTAACGTTTGAAATAATTACTCGAATAAGTGACTACAAAACATGAGCATTACTCAAGTACAAGTTTCTTCATAAAAAAAAAAGGGGGGGGCAAGTAATTTGGCGAATATACCATAAAAGTAAAAATTGCACCTTGTAAATATAGGTGCACGTTACACCGGATTTCAAGGTATTTCATATTACTTAATTTTAAGCATCAAGTTAGTTATTAATTTATTTAATTAATTATTAATTAAAATATTTTATTTTGAAATGAATACATAGAACTGCAAGCGTTTAATGAGTAGTTGCACTTTAAAATCAATTTAAAATACCGAAATATTTTTCAAATTTCGTAAAAGTAGAATAATTAAAATATTATTTGCAATTCGGGGCCAAGTTAATGATAAAATATTTATATTACAGCCACAAAATGTTAAAAAAAGATCGAGAGTTTTAATTATATACCACTATTAAGTTTTATTTTAAATAGTCATATATTCGTAAGTATGTTTATAAAACCAATTTTTCCCTTGGAATGCATTCCATGTTTGTAAAAATAAACCACACTTTAGCTTAGAATTGCGAGGAATATTTTAATATTTATGGTAGCATAATATTCCATAAAATCTTTTAAATACTGAGGTCTGAGCATTCCAGAGTAGAAAATTGATTTTTTTTTTCTTTATCTTCCTAAAATCATTTTCTAAGATAAATATCTCAGATTTACAATTCAGAAAATTTTACCCTGAGCCTGCAACAGGATTTATACTGCAAAATGTGAGAGAATACATAATCGTAAGAAAGCAGCTTTTAAAGCAATGATTGCCCTTTTTGAACCATCAGTTAATATATTTTGTTCGTTTTAAACCCCTTAATGGTAATAAATGCATTATGTCTAAAAATGTTGTATGAAGAAAAATTTCGAGTAATAAGAAACCACGCAAATAAAGATTATGAAAATGCTAAGATAAGTATTAAACATGGGGATTTTATTTTGCATCCATGCTTTCTGAAACAAAAATATTTAACTTAAATTAGTCCTATGTTTCTCTGATTTCTTCATGATTAAATTTCTCTACAGTAATTGTTATATATATAATGTAATTAATTATTTATTACTTTTTTGTTTCAAATAATTTCGTGAGAAACGATTAAAATATGTCTGGAATAAATTTTATAAATGTTTGATGACTTTTTGATAATAAATAGCCTTGAACACCCCGGATGTGTCCAAAACTTCTTACCCTGCCACCAACTTGTCGAGTAACATGCGGCTCACCAATTATTCAGAATTCTCCAATGCCACATAAGCACTAGGTATTTACAAGCACCCATGCCTATTCCGGGTTACGAACTCTAGCCCTTGCACTGTAGTGAACATCACTATCCCGTTTGGGCGGCTATAAAAATAACAGTACACAAAATTAATAGAAAATAATATCTATAGCAAATTTTTTGTGCGTACATTCATCAAATATGAACTGAATACAAATTACCGGATGGCTAGAGATGAAACACATATGCAGATGATTATGCCCATTTAATCACATACCGGTTTTCTAATTATAAAATCTATCAGCTGGCTAACTCCTCGTATGATGTTGGCGACGGTTTGCAAAATCACAGCTATTAAAAATACATAATATACGCCTTGGATACGTCAAAGAGTGGCATATTAGCAACATTTTTCTGCGAATTTGAACAATATTTTGAAGCTATACGAACTCGCTTTGTGGATGCATGCAGACGCTATTCATGCTGGAAAGGATGTGAATGCATTTCTGATATACGTGGCAAGATAGATGCAGAATTATTTGGAAACACGGTAGAAAGGCAATGGATTGCACAAATGCATACTAGATCCCCCGACCTGTATAGATTGTTTGAATAATTTATATAAACCCAATAGATAAAGCAAGCAATGTTTAAAGCCAATAACTATCATCAGAGGATGCTCACGTGGCAACCAGCCACTAAAATTACTTTAGTAACTTGGCACAGAGCATTCACGCTTAGGTTGGTGTCAATGTTATCACCGCTGAGCCAAAGGTTGACATAGGGTACATCTTTAAATTTAAGGAACTAATTTGGATACAATCTAGTAATAGCACCAAGTGCTGCGCTTATGTGATAAAGATTACGCCAAGCAGCCCTTCTGTTGCTGGAAATCCAATATGCGGCCTAGCGGGTAATTTAATGATACACAATAATTTAAAGAATTGTTTTGAAATACATTGAAATGTATTTCAAATAAAAAAATAATATAAGAAGAGAGATTGAGAATAACCTAGATCAATCAATAAATAATGAATAATAATATTATGTAATAAAAAGTAACATGAACTAATAATAGTGTATTATAAGCAGCATATAATAATCTTTATAATATTATTTTATCGTAATTATATATACATTCATATAGTACGATTTTATAATGGTTATTTTGAAATAATAATCATAATATAAGTAAATAGTACTATTAAAAGAATAATCGTCTAATTGTAAAAAAAATAAAAAATAATGCATAAAAGAAATTGTAATACATAACTATAAATAAACACATAAAGAATAGCTATAAATAAACAAAGAAATAGTTATAAATAAATAAGATTTGCAAACAAATAAGATAATTATAATTAAATAATAATTATAAATAAATAACAATATTAATTATGAATCTAAGCAACCAAATATGTAATAATAGTTACAAATAAATAAGTGTAAAAGAAACAATTATACCAACAAATATTTCATGATATCACACATAGTAATACTGCATTTTTTCATTATGACAAAATAATACATAATGTATGTTAAAATTAATTTAGAATATCAATTACAAAGTAGTGAAAGTTTTTGCAATATGAAACTTGCACTGCAAGTTCCTTCAACGAGTATCATCGAACAAAGAACGTAAAAATCATTTTTTAAAACGAAAACTAACATAGGGAAGTGATAATTAAAAAAGCCCAACACTTATTCTTTTAAGACAAAAATATTCTAGTACTCACTCATTTATAGAAATATCCATATTCGAAAGTAGCCCAGAATTAAACAGAAGACGCAGAGAATAGAAAATTTACACTGAATATGGTTAAATTTTTTAAAAATATCGTCTGAAATAAAGGGTTATATGGGAAAAACAATGAAAAGTTTATCAATATACAAGTTATCCCCAAGGCAACTACACGATGACGATAAAATATTAAGTTAACCATATTGTAATATTATCGCCCATCTTGGCGAAAACATAAACAACAACAGCTTTGGCTTTTACTACCCCGGATATCAAATTAGCACGAAATTTAATACTGGTTTTGCTAAAGAAGAAATAACCGTCCTGGAGGGGGGGGGCTTCCCGGAGAACGTCAATTCGCTAGTCCATATCATCAAACATCCCATCTGTTCTAAACCAAGCTTCATTGGAATCATGTTCAGGCATTGGACAACCCATGAGAGCCTGCTAATCTTTGGTTTCACATTTCCACTGATGCGCTGCTAAAGATATTTTCTGTAGCCCAGCTTCTTTTGTCCAGGCTACCTTTTACATTATTCTTGTTAGACTTTCAAAAGCCTAAAACGGAATATGCTTTTCATTTCGGCTCGTTTAAAGTCGAATGGTTCTCTAGTCTTTTGTTTCTTTAAACATTTGTATTTAAGTGTTACCTCTATCGTTCCTACAAGACTAACCACAATCCTTTATGGTGTATCATTTTCACTTTGGAGATGAATGCATACCTTGATATATCAATTAGTTAAAGCAATATATCTCTGTAATAAGTAAAAAAATAATAAGTTTGATATGTCAACTATGTACTATTGGCTGAAAACAAAAAGTAATGAATTTTGTTAGTAGCTGTAGATGTGATTCAGATTACATTGAGAGCTTTCCAAAAACTTGCGAATTGTGAGCTCTGAAACTATGAAGGATTGTAAATAAAGTTATATAAATGAAAAAAAAAAAATGAATACTTCTCTCTTCGCCTATTTTTATTTAACTAAAAATTTCATTAGCCAAAAATATAAATGAGTAAATAAAATTACTAATTTGCAGCATTTTTTTTAGAAAAAAATCGCATTTTTTTTTATCCCGAACTTCATTAAGTTAGCTATTTTAAATAGTTTTGCATACATCTCCTGTTTTTTTAAATATAAACGGAAGTTAATTATTATTCCAAAATATAAAATACAGAAAAAAAAAAGTTAACGTTGTATGGATTTTCTAAATAAAAAGATAACTTTTAACAAATTTGGATATAAGACATATTTTTAATCATAAATATTTAAATTGCCAGTTGAAATAATTCAAACAAAGCTAATATGTATTAATGGTATTTTTATTTCTGAAAACGTATCGGACAAAACAATGTAAATTTCCAAAATTCCACCAAACGATTTTATAGCATCAAATGGGCATCGATCTTCCATTATAAAAATTCTTCCATTATACAAATCGTCTGCAGCTGTTCTTCCGCTTAAATAAACAATTGCGAGAGAAGGCCAATCATAAAAGATTAATTAATCACACCAGCCCACAAATCTGATTTGCTTAAAAAGTTCTTTATCACAATATTTTTCTTCCCAATTTACTGCTAACCCTTGAACGCATTAAATCTGCATCCAAAGAGATGCCACAAATAATCAACTTAATGTTTTTTATTATGTGTTTGAACCCCAGCTTATATATATATTATGTTGGGTAAATATGGTTTACATATGGCAATGCTTTCATTGTTCATCTTATATCGTATCTGTCAGTTTTATCAACTTTAATAATAGTTAAGGCTATGGGGGCCACATGTTTTAATAATGGTTAAGGAACTGTGTGCCAAGTAAACTGTGCAAATATTTTCTTTTGGTATTTTCTTCTTAATCACCGTTATAGTTTATTAATAACCGATTTAGCAGATAAGCGCATTATAATGAAGTGAAATGAAATAATTATATAAATTGAATTAACATAGTAAAGTCTCTGTGAAAGATGTTCACTCAAAATATCTCTAAATGGAAAAAATAATGAGTGGTACTTCCAGGGACAATTTAATTTGCGGTGGGGGAGGAATTTCGAACACTGTTTGCTTCTGTGCCAAAAAGTATTGTAGCTGGAAAGATCGTCTGTAGGTCAAATGACGTTACTTTTTCATTAATAGTAAATTAATTGACACTAGCGATAGACGGCGATAAATGTGTTCACCTTTTGACAAAGTTTCAAACTTGACATCAAAAATAGATGTATTTAAAAGAATGTAGAAGGGCCTAGAATGGTTATTTAATGAGAATAATAGTCTGTATAGGAATTCTGTAGAAAAACAACATTATAGTCAAACATTTGACTGCACTCTGCATTTCATTGGTCTTATGCAAATTTGTGATTATTTATTTGAATTACTATTCAGTATTTTTATATGTGAATCCCCTTTTTATTGTCGATTTATACATGTGTTTCCTATCGAAAGAAAATATATCAAAA
>BMAV01008319.1:0-51797 GCA_019973955.1 Trichonephila inaurata madagascariensis
TATTTTAAGTAAATTATAAATACTTTTAAGTAATGGGTTTAAATTTATTTTATTTTTCTCTAATTTTTAAATTGAAAAGAAAGAAATAAATTAAAAAGATTTATTTCCTTCGAGACCCTTTTTCCCAAAAGTACAAATGCTTAAAAAATAGCCTAATCTATGTTGCTTTAATCATATCCATTAAATCTGGCATCCTCGGAATTTCATGGGAGTCGGGCAACCAAACAGCCCCTCTGCAAAAAAATTTAAAATGCTTTTTCGTCACCTAGCAGTCTTGGTGAACACACTAGCCCCAACTTTGAATGAAATTTCAAAATTCACGCTTAATTGAAATTTCAGGTTTAATTTTAGGTAGCGGTTTGGGCAAAATCATAGATTTTTTAAATCACAGCGAGCTTTCGACGATAATAAAGCATCAAAATACACAGACGAGGGCAAATTGATAAAAAGTTAGAATGGGTTAGGGATCCATTTCAAAATTTTTCCGGTCTCAACTGCCAAAAAAGAGATCTTCATAGTTTTCCCACATCCAGTGACA
Organism: Trichonephila inaurata madagascariensis; assembly: GCA_019973955.1. Taxonomy (NCBI): domain Eukaryota; kingdom Metazoa; phylum Arthropoda; class Arachnida; order Araneae; family Nephilidae; genus Trichonephila; species Trichonephila inaurata. The sequence goes on from BMAV01008319.1 coordinate 539, forward strand.
AAATTTAAAAGGGGAAATTTTTTGTAAAAAACCCCGTTTAACTGGATAGGGTGGATGCTGAATTTTTTTTGCACCGGAAAAAAAAAAGCATTTCGATACTTTTTACTTTTTTAAAAAATACCTTTGTGAATCCGGATTTTCGGATGGCTATTTTGAAGACAAAATATGACTGGAAACAAAAAAATAACCTTGAGGGGTAACAAATTTTAGCCTTCCTTTGAAAACTTTGCTCTGCAAGACACCATGGTAGTCACTGATAATTATTAAACTTGTTCTTATATTTGAAGTACCCACTCTTATCATGAGTTTTTTTTTTAAAAAATGATAATATATTACTTATTAAATTTTTAATTGTAAGGAGAGTAAGCCCAATGCATGACAATGTATACAAAATTAAAATGATTTATTGAAATGAATATAATTATAAACGGTTTTGAATGAACTGTAATTTTAAGTTTGCAGAATTAGATTTGGGAATAATGGTTTTAAATAATAAAAAGAATATAAAATTTAATGAAAAAAAGTGTTATTTTTAATATTTAAAGGAAAAAGCCCCGGAATTAGGGGGCACTGATATAACTTTAAAGGTCGCGGGGGATGCACCCCTTTTTTTTAAAAATTTTTTATAAAAAAAAAAAATCAAAATTTTCGTGAATATTTAATAAAGAAAATATACTTAACTAATTGGATTTTCCCATTTGTCTTTTATAATTTGAGAAAATATCCAAAAAAACTGAACTAAATTGTTCCAAATGTGGGACCTTTAAAAAAGGACACAAATCAAGACACTTTATGCTAACAAAGGGAAAATTATGTACAAGAAAACTGCACATTTTGTTCACGTTTTTGTATTTTAATATCCTTTTTATGATCGACAAATATCCTGTTGAACTTTTTTTTGCTTGTGTCTTTTGACAGGGGAAATTTTTTGTGGCAGAGGCTTTAAAATTTTTTTGATAAAGTTCTTAATGTAGTTTGAAAATTTCCCGTTTCATGTTTATTGCTTTTCTCAAATTTACTTTGCAAATGATTATTATGCAAATTTGCTTTTTCCTTTTTTTGACAGATTTAACCCCTTTCAGAGAGATCAAATGCCCAATTTTTTTTTTATTCTGCTATTTTACATTTATCAAAGAATAGTGCAACATCACAATTAAAACCACTAAGTTATTCATAGGGGGAAAAGCAGATGTTCAAGAAAATATTTTTTTAAAAAAAAGTGGGCGTGCCGGGGAACTCGGTCAAAACAAGTATTTAAGATTCTATAAAAAAGTTTGCCCCCCTAAAAAAAGGGGATATGTTTTCAATTCATTTTAGCCCCATTTAAAACGTCATATTTAGAGGATTCTGAAGGTCATTGGGGAAAAATAAAAAGTTTTCCCAGAATTAACGATTTTGTATTATATGTTTCGATACCTAAAAATAAATTTTGGGCCCAAATTAATTTTTCCAAAGTGCTAATATGCTTATCCATGTATCAAAAACTTTTTTCAATTGAAAAAAACGAAACAAAATTTTAATAATTTACAATTCCCAAAAAAGGGATGCAGGTAACCATACCAAAATTTCGAAAGCCAGCAAAAGTAATTTTTTAATTTAAAAAGAAACGTAAAAAAAAAAAAATCTCTCATCGTAGGATTACAGCAAAGCAAAAAAAAAATATTTTTTTTTTTAGTTATAGGATCAAAGAAGCTTGAGCGTTTTTTTTATTTTTTTTCACCGTATATAAACATAAAATTAAATCTGTATTTTTATTATATCAGAAAGTATTTTTTTTTTTCATTCCAGAAATTTTTTAACCCTTTTTTATTTTCGATATGCTCGCCCCCCCTTTTTAAAGTTTCGCGCCCCCGGGGCGCCCCCCACATTTTGGGAGAAACACTGTTTTTAAAGTAAACCCCGCATCTTGTAAAAACGAAAAATTTCCCCTTTAAAGTTCAACATGGTGAGTGAATGATGGAGATGAATAATCACATCGTCCATATAAACACCCAAATTCCCCTATCCCCGGGTTTTTAGGATTATGTCAATTCCCTTTTTGAAAATTGGGAGCTGCCCTGATAAACCGAATGGCATCCGCTTGAAAGAAAAGGGCCACTTTTACTACAAATGCGGTCTTAACAATATCATGGGGTTTATGCCATTTGAAAGTACCAAAATTTTAGATCAAGAGATACATTATTGTTGTATATGGGTGTTCGTTATTAAATCATCTATTAACGGGAAAGGTATCGCGGGGTACTTTTTGATAATTTAATTTTCTATAGTCTACTGCAAATTATTGCTTCCGGATTATCCGGTGGTAACCCATTATTTTTTAAACACAACAGGTGACGCAATGGAATTGAATTGGGAAAAATCGTTTTCCCCTTGTAACATTTTTTGTGAAAACATATTGCTTTTTTGTCCGGTCAAAATTTTTATGGCCTTGAAGCTACTGGTGGGTTATCTCCCGTGTCAATTTATGGTATAAAACATGAGTGACCTGGGTTTTTCTGAAATAACTTTAAAAAACCCAAACAAATTTTGTGTTTTTGTTTTTTTACCTCCCCATTTTTTTTTTAGATAAATCTATCTCAACCTTTTCCTCTTTTTAATTTGGGTTCAACCACATTTTTTATTTGCAATCTGAATTTTCAACGATTTTTTATCAAAATCAATACGTCCTTGACCCATTTAAAATCAATACCTAAATAATGTATTCCCTTTAAACCTAACACATGAAATGACCGGCCAACAAAAAACTCTGATGCGAATATTCAATTCTCAAACCCATGTTTTGGCATTTCGCACCCTGTGCTGTTATTTTCTACCTGCTCAATGATTTCTTTTAAATTTGTCATAAAAAATATGTTATTTTATATACTTCTTCCGGATATAAAATGATTTATCTGCTCCGGAGTCCTTGCTAGCGCTTTCAAAATGTGTTATTAATAAAATAAACGTGGGAAGTTCTACGGGTGCTATACATATGGGAGAAAGCTTAATTAGTTTTCTTGATACTTTTTTGAGGTTGATCTAACCTTACAATATTTAATCGTCCCCTTTGTATCCTACTCCTCGACTGAAATTTTCACTCGAACCCTATTTCTACGGCAGGTCCCCTATTAAAATTATCATTTCGCTCATTTCGAAATGAGTAACCCCTGTTGTTGAATCTCTGATCACTATTTTGAAATCTATTCCTCCTCGAACCCTCTATTACTTTGACGGCTATTCTCATAAAAATTATTTCTACCGTTATTTGGTCTACTTCCAACTCTCTCAGAATTTCTCCACTTACCATTAGCATCAAAATTAGGCATCTCATGCGCATTTTTGACCTCGTCTTTCTATATTATCATTCTGTGAACCCCTTTTAATTTGGTAAGAATACCTCTTCGAATTTAGCCAAGACTTCCAAAAGTTGTACCGTGTTCCCCAGGATTGCGCACTTCCACATAATCCTGATCTGTGGTTCGAGTCGAACTAAAATATGATCCACCACCTCTGCTTGGGACATTCCTAGTTCTAATGTTTTCTCTAATTTTAATAAATCATATACGAAATCAGTGGGCATCAGTGGGCAGCTGTGACGCATAAAATTTTGATTGTAATTCTTTCTTATTTTTGACCGCGGGAAAAGCCTTCGCTAATTCAGCCTTGAGCTGCGTGAAATCCGTATGTAGATTTTGCACTAACACCGATCAAAATATTGAGTACCAATCTTGAGCCCTTCCTGAGATGACTTTTAAGCACATGACAGATTACTTGGGATTTCAAGTAACTGTATTTGGTTCTCACTGACTCCTTAGAACTCTAAAATAAAATTCTCCTCGACCCTGAAAAAGTACATTTCCAGGTAGTACGTTGCTAATTCACCCGCATTACCTAACCCAGAATTATAAACGTTCGGGCCATTGAGAGCATTACAGTCATCCTGTGATGTAAACAAGTTCATTAGGATCCGCGTGTTGTAGGTGTGATTATCTAAATGATGAGACATATTGGATTCTAATACAACTTTTATTAAGAATAACTTATATTACTTACCCTAATTGACAACTTTTCTTAAAGTGAGAGTTAACAATCTAATTAAACCTTATTTCAAGTCAGATCGCGCAACTAGAACACTTATCTTAATTATATAATAAATTAACTGGATTAATCTTAACTCCTATACAAAATATTACCTTTGTAGAGTCAGCTTCCATCAGCGATTGAGGAAATACCTATAACTTAACTTAGATGTGCGAAGATCTCAGACTTCTTTATAATTTAATTTATATGAACGTATCCTTATTCCAGAGCTATAGGACATCTTTTACTCTTGATCCGAATGATTCCACACTCAAGTTATCTCTAAACTTGTCGCCTCTTCTCATCAAAGCTTCTATCCTTTTTAAAGTATATCTCATTTACATATTTGATCCGTTTTTCTTCTTGATATTGGGTTGGAAAGGTTTTGCCATTAATCGTGGCCGTCAAAGAACTTAGGAGTTATGTTAGAAGAAGGACGCGAGAGACGTCACAATGTTATTTGTAGGTGAGAATACTCAGGCTTTCTTAATCATTCTTATAATTAATGACGATGAGCGTATCCTTCTTCCACAGCTGTAGGACGTCTAACATTTATTCCGAACAATTCCGCACTAAGTTATCTCTAGGCTTGCCGTTCTATCTCACCAAACCTTCTATCCTTTTAAAGTATATCCCATTTGCATATTCGTTCTATTTTTCTTCTTGGTATTGGGATGGGAAAGTTTTGCCATTAATAGTGGCCGTCAAAGAACTTAGGAGTTATGTTAGAAGAAGGACGCGAGAGACGTCACAGAGTGTTTAATGCAATTATATTACTCTATGTTATGTTTATTTCATGTTAAAATTGTACCATTCACAAGCAATGCCGCCCCTTACGTTATGATGTCGATCCAATGAGAACTTGGCGAAATCTTGGCGGTAGAGAAAAGTTGACATCATTTTTGGCGACCAATTTGGCGTCATTGGCGATCATTTTGGCGTCGTTGGCGTCCATGTTGGCAAGTTCGGAACCCTCGGGAATCTTCTAGAAAGTAGTAGATCTCTCCACTAGTGTCCCGTTCAATGACACGAGCTGTTATATTTCTGGAAGTTTCTGTCGCGACTATAAATGAGAGGCTTGCCGGACGCCATGAGGAGTCTGATTAAACCAGCGAGTAGTAAGGATTGTTTTTGATTAGTACTCAGCTCGGCTGCGCTTGTGAATAATCTTTACTTGCGTGTATTTTTTTAAACACTGGTTATTGTGGTATCGTTGTTGAAGGTGTAGCCAATTTCGATATTTCTCTGTGAATATTGCTGCTGAATCCTGTATTTAAAGGATTGGATTTTTGATAATAAATTCGCATCGCTCTAGAAATGTTTATTTTCTTTCAGGATCCGTTTTTGCATAAACTAATGAACCCTCGATATACGTAACAATATATATATATATATATATATATATATATATATATATATATATACATATAAATATACATATATAAATGAAAGATAAAAATTTATTCAGTCTATATTTTGGGATTTTGAAGATCTCTTTTATCTCTATTAATATTGATGATTTGATTAATATACTTGTAAATTTACATAAAGACAATTTTTTTTAATAATGTTAATTATGATAGATTTGGTTCACTACTTAGGTTTGTACTTAAAGAAAAACTATATATATCATAAACGTAACATTATAAACAGATTAAAGGATTGCCAAAAGGGTGCCTTGGAGAACTGTCTTCCCAATTTATACTTACATTATTTTGAAGTAGTTGCATTAATAATTCTAAATTTTATATTTATCGTTATTATAGATGATATAATCATTTTTGGCAAACAAGCCAATTTTATACCTAACATTAATTTTATCCACAATATCTTAATTTAATACAGACAAATAATTACAACAATGAAGCAAATTTTTTTTGACATACATGTCAAATTATATGAAAATGTAATAGTTTCAAATATTTATGATAAAGAAGATTTTAATTTCAATATTATAAAATTTCCTCATTAAAGGGGTAATGTACATGTTTCTATATTCAGAAATATTGTTATTAATTATATACAACGTAATAAATTTCTTGTGTCAAAAAAATCAGACATTATAAATAACTATAAACATTTTACTAAATATTGCTTAAATCACAGAAATACCCAATTAACTTTATTAATAGTTATATAAATAAAGCTATTCAAAATAGTTAGGATTAAAATTATGAGATTGATAATAGCTTATTACTATAAACAAATATTTTGTTATAGATATATCCATAATCTAAAAGTACTTACTATTATTTTATTCATATTTACTCTGGTGTTATTATAGTTATGCTATAATATGCAACTATTTTTAAATTTTTTATTTCCATTCTTTTTAATTTTTTTTGTTAAGGCTACTTTTCCAAATCTTTTGATTTAAATCTGTATTAGGGTATAGAATCTGGCAAAAAATTAATGTTTGCACTCAGTTTTAGCGCGGGTTTTGCATTTGTAAGTGCAATTTTTGGTTAAGTTACCTCTATCTTGTAATTGGATTTAGATATTTCTATCCATTATTTCCTATTGGGTGTTTTGCTCAGTGTTATTTACAAAAAGGGGAAGGTTGGGGCCCAAAAAAACATGTTCAACCCCACTTTTATATAAAATTTTTATATAATAATTTTGTCCTAAGTCAGTAATGTTCATAACACTGCAGCATCCATTTTATATTTACTATCTCGATTACTCTTTTGTCCTTCATTGTGTGATTTTCCTGCTGTCTGTGTTTGTCGAATGTTATTGTTTGGATGTTATCTCTTGTTAGTAGAAAATTGGCCTATATTTATATATATATATTATATATAAATATATATATATATATATATATAAATATATATATATAATATATATATATATATATAAATATATATATATATATATTTAATATATATATATATATATATATATATATATATATATATATATATATATATAAAATATATATATAGTATATATATATTATATATATTGTTACGTAGATCCGAGGGTTCGAGGTTTTTATGCAAAACAGTTACAAAAAATAAACAATTCTTTAAGAGCGATGCGAATTTATTATCAAAATCCAATTCTTTAAATACGGATTCAGCGGATATTCACAAAGTAAATACCCAAAAGGGTCTTCACACCTTCAACAGCAATCAAACACAAAAAGTGTTTAAAAATACACGTAAGTAAAGATTATTCACAAGCACAGCCGGGGCTAATCAAAACAATCCTCACTACTCGCTGGTTTAATCAGACTCTCCTCGGCGACATCTCCTTATGGGCGCGACAGAAACTTCCAGAAAACAGCTCGTGTCTTGAACGAGACACTAGGGGGTCTACTACTTCTAGAAGTTTCCCGAGGGTTCCGAACTCGAAATTACGCCAAAGTCGCCAAATTCCGCCACCGGTCGCCATAATGATCCCAAACCCGGCCTACCGCCAAGATTTCGCCAAGTTCTCTGACGCCATTATAACGTAAGGGTCGGCATTGCTTCGAATATTTTAACATGAAATCAAAAATAAATAAATAAATCTTAAACACTCAAATACAAATTATTTACACTATTTACAAAAAATTGTAACACTCCCCCCTCCTCAAAGACTGCACGTCCCGGGCAGTACAATCCTTGAGTAAGAGGCATCTATTTACAGGCAAATTACTCACATAATAATGACATATAAAGTGACAAATGTGTTCCACAGCACACATATACAATACAAATAAATTCAAAGCACATGAAGAAATGTAAACATAAATTCCAGTATTAAAATAAAACTAAGGAATAAGGAAAGAGAAATAATTACATTATTTACAAAATAATTAATGAACATGGTTTGAACTTAAGGATCTTATTCATCTTGGCCAAGATAAGGGGCTAGCCTATTATAATGTATTACCTTTGGTTTTGAGTGTGGTGATTTCTGTATCCACACCACAACGTCATTCAGTCTTTTTAGGACCGTATAAGGACCTTTCCAGTTTGTCTGCAGCTTTGGAGAGAGTCCTTTGCGACGTTTCGGATTCCATAACCACACTTTGTCGCCTTCGTGGAAGTCGTGTCCGGTTGCTTTTTGCGTCGTATCGGGTCTTCATCTTCTCGGAACCCGCCGATTCTTTTTCCTGGCCAGATGATGTACTTCCTCCATCCGTGCCTGGAGTTTCTGACATACCCTCAGGCCCAGGGAGCATCTGGTGGTCGGCTGAACAGAAGATCCGGCAGACGAAGATCTCGTCCGAAGAGCATCTGGGATGGAATAGCCGTGGTCTCGTGAACGACACCTGGCAAGCGGGAAAAAGGCATTTCTTGTCCCAGTCCGTTGATTACTGGATACCAGGAGAGAGAGGTTCAGATGGCCCAATTGAACCTCTACCATGCCGTCAGACTGAGATCCCTGTCGTCCTGGTTTTGTCGATGGCGAGTATTTCACACAGTCTCTGCAAACTGCAGAATCGAAGTTTCCCCCTTGATCGGAGTGCGTTGTAGGGACCCCGAATCGTGAGATCCAGTGTTGAACTAGAACCTCTGCAACAGTCGAGGCCTCTTGATCGGGAATAGGATAGGCTTCAGGCCACTTAGTGAAGTAGTCCATGACAACCAGGATGTTGTTGTTGCCATCTGATGATCTAGGAAGTGGGCCTAGTATATCAAAAGCTATTCGTTCGAAAGGCGCTCCCACATTATACAGCTGTAGTCTTCCTCTAGTGCGTCTTCTGGAACCTTTGCGTGCAGCACAGGGATCACATGTGCGACAACACTTTTCCACATCAATCCACACATTGTTCCAGTAGAATCGCTCACGAACTTTTTGTAAGGTCTTCATAACACCAAAATGTCCTCCAGTTGGACTGCCATGCAGTTCTTTAGGACCGTTGAAACTCTTGTCTTTGGGAGTATCAATTGCCACCTGAATGTTTTTCCGTCGTCAGACTCCCATTTTCGATATAAAACACCATCTCTAAGATGGAGAGAGTCCCAAAGAGCCCAGTAACGCTTCGTCGTAGGATGGAAAGGGGCGATGTCTTGCCAGCTGGGCTTTTCGTCAGACGATTCTTCGAATTCTATAACTGTTTTATCTCAGGATCAGCCCGTTGATCTTTACGGACGCTGTCATCACTCCACCGGTCCAATTCCGATGTTGATGGTGTTGTAACTTGGCGGACTATTTGATCTATTACGCCTGATTTCTTTTCGATCCTTGAGCGGGATTTTCTGTCTCCGGGCAAGATCTTTCGAAGGGACGTCTCCCTTTCCGCCCGGATCCTTGTAGGTTTCCACATACCCCTTGACTCGATTACATTTGCAAGTGTGGATGTTCCTGATTCCCCGAGGGCAGTTATTTCCGGTGCCCTGCACCACCACCCCAGCACTTGGTGCTGCGATCTTCCATTGTTTCGGGCAGTTCTTCTGAGATGCCCTGGTTCCCACAGTCCCAGCACGTGATACTACGTCTCCTCCGGTTCTGACGTTGAGCTACTAAATCTTAATTTCCTCTTTTAATTTCCTTATCCCTTCCTCCATGGGGATTCACTAGGTCATCTGCAGCCACTCTAGCTCCTCGGTTGGAATGGCGGTCATGCAATTAGCTTGAGTGGCGGCCTCAAATTTCAGAGCATATAACAGGGCAGATTTAAGGTCTTGGACATCTGCCATTCTTATAGCCACCTGGATTTCTTCATCCTCCAATCCGTCCACGAAATACTCGAAAGAAATCATATCTCGCACATTTGCGGAGAAATCTGAGAAGGCTAAGGTGGTGAGCCTCTGTATTTCAAAGGCATACTCCTGCAAGCTTTCTCCGGTTTTCTGGAGTCTTGTTTTTATCTGAAGACGTACGTATTCCTTTGGGGTATTTCTGTCCAAACCGAAAGATCCCAAAACATTATACAGGAGTTCAAATTCAGAAGCTCGTGTCGGGAAGAGTCTGCAGAACTTCAGCAGCTTCTCCTCTAAGGGATGCTACTAGCTGACATGCTCTGATTTCTTCGGTCCATCCATTGGCTTCAGAAATTACACAAAATTGAATCTTGTACACCTCCCAGCTGGTTTTTCCGTCATACGTGTACAATTTTACTGACACTGGCGAAGCAGGCACAAACTTGTTTTCATTAACCGTTTTCCCGCAAGCTAGAAGCTTCTTTTCAAGCTCTTCTACTCGCTCAGACATTTCTTTCATTCCTTCATCAACCTGCTCTTTAATCTTTTCTATTTCTCCCTCCATTTTGTTGATTTTCTCTTCAAGAGTATTCTTCAAGTCTTCTTGACATTTCTGCATTATCTGCTTCCACTCATCTTGGCCGCTTTTCAAGGCATTGATGCCTTCGAACAGAGCCTTCAGTTGCTCATCCATCGCTCTTGTTATTGGCATAAAATCCCACTTCTGACACCAAACTGTTACGTAGATCCGAGGGTTCGAGGATTTTTGCAAAACAGTTACAAAAAAATAAACAATTCTTTAAGAGCGATGCGACTTTATTATCAAAAATCCAATCCTTTAAATACAGGATTCAGCAGCGATATTCACAGAGTAAATATCCAAAGGTCTTCACACCTTCAACAGCAATCAAACACAATAACAGTGTTTAAAAATACACGTAAGTAAAGATTATTCACAAGCACAGCCGAGCTAATCAAACAATCCTCACTACTCGCTGGTTTAATCCAGACTCTCGCCGTTCCGGCGAGCATCTCCTTTATAGGCGCGACAGAAACTTCCAGAAATATAACAGCTCGTGTCTTGAACGAAAACACTAGTGGAGAGATCTACTACTTTCTAGAAGATTCCCGAGGGTTCCCGAACTCGCCAACATGGTCGCCAAGACGCCAAAACCCGCCAAATTGGTCGCCAAGTGCCAAATTGGCCGCACTTGGTCGCCAAAATGATGCCAAACGGCTCTACCGCCAGATTTCGCCAGTTCTCTTTGGGATCGCCATTATAACGTAAGGGTCGGCATTGCTTGTGAATGGTACAATTTAACATGAAATAAACATAACATAGAGTAATATAAATGCATTAAACACTCAAATACAAATTATTTACACTATTTACACAAAATTCGTAACAATATATATATATATATATATATATATATATATATATGTAGGATATTCCATTTGTAAGAAGTTAGATCATATCATTTTACCGAGGTCGGAAATTTAATCAAACAGTATTTCAACGCTATCCCAGTGTCCTTTTAAAACGCTCATGAACCTTTTTCGTCTAAGGCCCACTAACATTCGTCGAGAGAAGTCGTGTTTCGCGCGTCAGCGCACTTTCGTCCGCGCCAGGCGGTAAGTCTTAATAGCACCATAATGAATTCTATTTAATCTCAATTGCCTCCCTTAAAATAATGTGATCGAACTTTCCTATTCTTCCGAAATATGCTTATCTAACTTTCCTATTCTTTGAAATATTCCCCATGTAAATACTCCCTATAATTCTTAATAAATTATTTAGTTTTCAACTAGTTTCTTCTTGAACTATGTTGTCTATTTTATTTCAAAATTAACTAACACACCCTAAAAACCCTAGACACCACGCCAAAAAAACCCCGCCATCTGAAGAATCCAATCTTTTTGAAGATTTCGGTTCGTTTCCCCATATATATATATATATATATATATATATATAGATAGATAGATAGATAGATAGATAGATAGATAGATAGATAGATAGATAGATAGATATTATGGAGAGTGTGAACTATAATAGTATGATTGAAAAATGGTGTTTCTCGCAACAAAAGTGAACAAGGCAAGTTTTCCTACTATTGCCTGAAATTCAAATGATGGGCCACTACAATGTCTTCAACGTGTCAATCGAGGTCCGCGTCCGCAGGCCACGGGTTAAAGACTCCTACTCTAGGACACAAAGTAATACTTACAATACTATTGGACCGAGAACAAAATATATGGAGACAATGCTTGAGAACTTCAGACACCTGAATCCCTTCGAATTTGTCACGTGTCACTCCATATATAAGGATTGAAAAAAAGATACCCACAATTCTCTAAGCTTTAGCTTTTCAGAGGACTTTTCTTGTCAGAATAAATTTTGTATAACAAGTTTTTCATTCCGGTGTGAAAATCCATTTCTCGATTTTCCGTCCAATCGTTTCTGAAGTAAAAAGTTTGCTTTGCCCCCGCTGGATTCTGAAAAGTATTCTTTTCCTCAAATAGAAAAGATTAAAAACACGTAAGTCCCCTCCTACCTTTTTGAAGTCTCGTCGAATTATGCCTTGCATAAAATTAGGGTGATTTTAAAGTCTAATGTTTCGCAGTGAAACTGAAACTATCATCAATGTATTGTTGATTATTAAAATATATTTCCTGTTGTTGAGGTTTTTTTTTTTTTTATTATTTGATTATTAAAATATATTTCCTGTTGTTAAGTTTTTTTTTAAGTTCTTTTCCGGGATGATATACTATTTAAAGTAAAAAACATTTTCCGAGTTAAATTTATGTTGTAGATTTTTGTGGCAAATTTCAAAGTTTCATATAGCTAGAAGCACGCGCGCGCGCACACATATATTGCTATAGTTTAAACAGGATTTCACTATTTAACCGTTTCTCGATAAACCGTTACTATGTTGTAAAGGTTATCTGTTTTCTAGAATAACTATTCGCTTGACCGAGTTTCAAAATCACCAAATCCGTCACAAATTACTTTAGAATGCGACTTAGTGTTCAGAATAAACTCGCACTAATCTTATACTTAGAACAGAAGAAAAATGCACGAAATATGAAAGTAAATACAGTAAATATGAAAGTGAACTACATATCAAGTAAAAAATTAATTTTTAAAAGAAAAAGCTAGTTTAATTGATACAGTTAATTAACATTTCTATGACCACAGACCATAGGAAGTCCTTCAGTACCTCAACTTAAACAAAAACAAAAAAACTCACATTCATTTAATCAAATAAAATACGAAATTAAGCTCTAAAAATCATTCTACAACCGACGCAGTGTAAGAGGCAAATGCACTTTAAATCTGTCGAAACTCAATTTCCTTCGTTTGGTGTGGTGTGGAAGTTGGGAGAGGAGCGGCCAGCTGTGGTGACGTCCAGGTCTCTTCACCGCAGTTCAAAATGAGTATGTCCCTTACCAATAGCTCCATTGTTGAATTAGAGTACAAAATTAATAAAGCACTCACTCACATCAACAATCCCGTGGCCCTGGTAGGAGCGAAATCATGGCTGCTGTAGTTTTCAAGTATCGTTGATTCGAAATCTGTGTTACTAAAAATCACTATTAATAGAGATGCTGATGCATGCTTAATTAATCGAAGAAATTAATAAAACACGGAACTATTTTGCAGTCGTTTCAAACCTGTCCTTGTAACCCTGACATAACTGGTTTTAATCGTAATAAATCTTTCCGAGGTTTAATATTTCCGAATGATGTATCCTCACTAATATATGTACACCATCATATCAAACACGAAATTACGAGCATTCTTTCACAGCATTTTAAAAAAGACTATTTATTTTTAAAATAAATACCAAACACAATATCATATTCCCATTATGTTTTCCTCACCCAAAACCACGATATTATACCGAGAGCTTAGGGTGATTAATATAACCAGCGCGCATTTCCCTATTAAATTGTATTTCCTTCTAAAGAATATACGACGAAAATCTGGTTTTGCTCTTTATAATGAATACATTAATGTAAAAGTCACGCTTTAAAAATTATTCGGAAAATTAACAACTTCAATAATGAACTTCCCTTTCCGAAACCAAACAAGAAAGATAATTTTAGTCTCGCATTTCGAATGAGTACCAACACAATCCGATTCAATCCCTACCACGTTTTACTTGTTTCGATCTTGCTTTGCTAAAAATGTATTCTCAGCTCTGCCCCCACACACAGAGTTTCGCTTATTAGTCTTGAATGCATGATGCAGTATTCTCAGACAACCCATAATTACATTTAGAAAATACCTTCTTTAATCAAAAATAAATGCAAGCTGCATATTTAATGGAGAAGATCATTTAAATAGTCGATAATTAAAACATTAAATTTAATTCACTCTTGCAAAACGTTACCTGAATATTTTATTTTAGAGAGGGAATTTTCCTTTATGAGTTTCTCTCGAGTCTTCATTTTTCTTTTATCTTTGTCTTGTTAGTGAAAATGCTTTTCTTTTAATTTTATAAACAAAATAGTATTTTGAAGAAAGTTTTTTGGATGGGAAGAAAATTAACGTAAGATAAGGTGTTTAAGAACAAAAAAAAAAAAAAATTTGAAAATTCAGAGCAATTTAAGGTTGTTGGTGATTAATAACGAAGATTAAATGAATGTTAGAGAGTAAAATATTTCACCTCTTATTCGACACCATTCTAAGGACAAATGCTAAAAATTTTCCGATTCAAACAAATATGTATTGAAAGTCGCGGAAGGTCACCAATGGCATTGTTCCATTCATTTTATAGAATTTAATTTTGAAATTTGTTTGATATAGTACAAAACAATTTAAGATCTTATAGCCCACGTGTAATCTTTAAGGTATCCGACTACGTTCGGAACCGTGATTTTAAAAAAGCGCATAAATGGATAACTGTCATGATATTTAGTGTCACTTAGATTAGAATACATGTATACAATTGTTTTAAGGACATTTTGACAAAAAAATTATTTAAATACAATATTTCGGCAAAAAATTAACTTAGAATAAATTTTTTTCGAAATGTTCTCATTTTGTGAAAAATACTTTTATTATAATAATAGTTTGCCTGTATATAGCTCAGACCTCTCTACAGAGGCTCAACTAGAATTTTTGAAAAATTCACATCATTTTCAGAGTTACCACCAATTGAAATTATTATTGGAGTTTTTTTCTTAAAATTGCTCCCCTCTATTGTCGTAAAATATGGATAAACCCACTTCTAAGTTATATATTTCAAAAATTATAGTTGAGCCTCTGTACAGAGGTCTGAGCTATATACAGGCAAAATATTGTTGTAATAGAAGCATTTTTCACAAAAGGAGAACATTTGGAAAAAAAATTATTCTAAGTTAATTTTTTGCCGAAATATTCTATTTAAATAATTTTTTTTGTCAAAATGTCCTTATATAAAACAATTTTACACATGTATTCTAATTTAAGTGACGCTAAATATCATGAAAATTATCCATCTATGCGCTTTTTTAAAATCACTGTTCCGAACGTAGTCGGATACCTTAAGAACTCTGTTGTTCTGCTTCACATAGATCCTCAGAATCGTCAATTTTCGATCTGTGGAATCATTTATCCAATTTCTGTCCAATGGGCTCATGATAAAGAAAAAAACATGTGTTCTCCATTGAATTCGAAAGAGACACTAATCTTATTGTACATGTTGTTTCTATTTCTAAACTTAGATAACATTTCAAATTTCATATAAGTGAGTAAAGATGCTCAAATGTTACATAAAAAAAACCTTCAAAGAGATTTGAAAAAAAAAGATAATATTATTCCATATATGTATTTTTAAATAAAATGAACTTTGTACGTTACTATTGTTGACAAACATATACTTTTTAAGAGAAAGTTCCTGCAATGAGCAAAAGTTGGCAACAACGAAGAACATGATCTGATTAGCTGGAAACATATGATTGATTTTATCTCGTAGCTTTGACGTGACGTGAGTTTTTAAACTGACTGGCTAGAAATACGTGGTTGATATTATCATGTGACTATGACGTCAAATGAATAATATAGCCCATTGTCAGGTTATATCACCCTGAGGCAATTGGAGATGTCTGCTTCAACATGCACTCTAAACGGGTTACATTGGAGAATAATAAATGCATGTGTAAATTCTTGTCAACTATGAGAATGGGAATACTTTGCAAAAAATTACCAATTCTAATCAAGACGACAAACTGAATTTATGAATTATGAATTTGATTCCATGTATCGTGCTTGAATTCACACTGTCCTCTTATTAGAGAAAGTGGCTATCATAGCTTAATGGCTATAATTGCAAACTCGTGATTAAGAATCCGCCATGTAAAAAGGTTGGTCCATACTTAACTCAGTGGCACAACACCCCGTGAGAGTCAAGGTCTACTGTGCTCCTCTCAGTGTACGTAATATTTTGCTCTGAAGTGCATGAGCAGATGTTCCGGTCAGGCGGTCAGTCCGGCACGAAGCCCCCTGTGTTAAATTCCCAAGAAAGGTTGGTACTCATTTGTCGAACCACTGAATGAATGAAAGGCTGAATCGACGTTACCCAGCCTGGGGTTAGAACCTCGAACCTGTGTTGTGGAAGCGTGATGCACTATCACTCAGCTTGATTCATGCTAAATGTGTTAAATAAATACTACGAGTCTTCATTCGGACGTGGTGTGGAAGTTTCGAAAGTAGTGAATCCCTTTTGATGCTATCCTTGTCACTCTATCGTGGGTCAGATTTCACAGGTATGTCACCAATAGTCACTCACCAGCTTCATAAAGTAAAATTAAAAATAAATTAGTGTTCACGTTGTTTGGGAGCAGAATTGTTATGGTCATGAGCACCTTGCCAATATTGTCCAGTCTCGGGCTGAAGTTCCAAAGTCAATGAAGAGCCACAGAAGGAGCTAGTGAAGTACTGAGAGGTAAATTAAATTTTTTGAGGTTCTAAATCCTGCTTTTTGTGTTTCGACGACCAGAGGGTCCGGTCTCGCAACTTGACTGTGACTCAAAACTACAAGGTCTGTTGCAAAGATCCCATGTTGTTCATGTAAATTATAATAAAATCAATTTACATCTTTGGTGGAATTCTGGAGGCTTAACAAAAATGGAAGATGAGAATTTACACATTTACCTAAAATTCCGATTAATGTTTTTTACCTAATATATGAATTTTTTTCTTTGCTTAAATCACCAGATGAATGTTAGGTTGCAAAGTTCTAGAATTCATTAACTGTTTACGGACTGGCAGTCAAGATTTAATATTCCTACTACTAATCTGTAACCTGATAAGTCATCTTAAATACTTGATCATGGTTCAAAATGACGAAGTCCCTCTCCAATAGTCCTCAAGGAGCTTTATAATGGGACGTATGTATTTATTTCACGAACGAAAAAAATGTGCAAAAACATTTTATTTTCATTCTTATTTTTGATTAAATGCTTATCACATCCTGAAGGATTTGACCGGTAAAATTTCGGAAAAGAACTAATTTATAAGCATGCTTATTACTATTTCTATGGGAGGGGGGATTAGCTTCTATTGAGAAGAAAATAGAATTAAGTACATACAAAATAACTTATCCTTGTACAAATTATGATCAACACGAAAGGAAGGTTTTAAGAATATAACAATTACCTAGAAATAAAAATTTTGCACCTTCTTTTAAATATTTCATAGAAGACGAATCATAAATTGTAAACAGTTCCAAAATTTTGAACTAATTCCTTTTTCTTAAAAATATTTCATCAGTAAAATTAATTTATAAATCAGATGAAAATATTTTTATTTGAAGAATCAGCGATTATTTAAACCTCTCACAGCGCTTCCCAGGATTGCCACGGTCAACGTAGACATAGCAAATTTGGCGCAAACCGTGCTGTTCTTGTTTATTTATTGATTTATGTTTTTATAATCCCATTTTAATGATCTAATTCTATACTTTAAACTAAGAACTCTTTTACAAAATTTGTTCGTACATTTTAACCCTAAAATGTTTATTTAATATGCACATTTGAAATAAGTAACAAAAAAATGCGCAATTTTTGAACCTACTTTGATAAAATAACTACGCAGAGCGAGAGGGTTAGGGAGGGGTTTTTTTGTAATACACATTTCTCATTCAATAAAACAGTTTTAAACGGCACAGTTCATACATTATTTAAATAGTAACATCTAAATGCTTCAGAACATAAGCATAGTGTAAAAAGTTTTCCACAATTTTTCTCTACTCGATAGAAAACCTTTAAGTAAATAAGCTCCTGTTAATTATCTGGGTTGATTAAGTACTTTATATTGGCAGACTAAAACAAAGGGAAAAAATTGGGATTTAAATAAATTAAGAGTAAAAAAACTTTTTTAAAAACAAACTTTTATTTAAATGCTCTAAAAAGAATGAAATAAACTTTTCTTTTAAAACTTTTTTTTGCTATCCACTTATAACGTCATTACACAATTTATGATATAAAAGCTTGTCGCGAGGCTTAAGTACTCGTATTAACTTAGTTTGAAAATTTTAAAAATTAAAATCAATCGGATCAAATTATTTAATTTGCTTGTTTATCCACCCAGGTAAATCTCGCGACAAACTTTTATATCATAAATTGTGTAGTGACGTTATATAAGTGGATAGCAAAAAAAGTTTTAAAAGAAGAGTTTATTTTATTCTTGCGTTTAAATAAAAGTTTATTTTTAAAAAAGTTTTTTTACTTTTAATTTATTTTTAACTTTTTAGTTATCGCTGGACAGGTTTTTCAGTCCATTCACCTCATTCAATCCATCATTGTTGCACGGTCGTATGCCGGTTAATTTTGAACAGACTAGCTCAGGGGTACTGAATCTTTTTTTCCCACCAGGCCACGTACATATGATAGATATTTCACTCGAGCCGCAACAAGAGGATAATGGGGGACGGGGATAAACACTGTTAGACCAAAACAATATTAGACAAAGCAAAATTCAAAATATCAAAAACTCATTTTTTTTCTTTTACTATAATACTATATTAAAAACGAAAAACACACAAGAAAAATTTTAAAATGCGTAATTTTAAACCAATTTTTTAAAATTTTGTGCAGAATTTGGATAATACTATTTTACAAATGAAAAAAATGTTTCTTGCGATTATCTTTAAAATAACGTTTTTAAATTTTTTATTAAAAATTTGAGTATTTCTTTGAAAAATCGTAAAAAAAAGTTTTCGTTTTTTTATTTTTTAAATGACTGATTCTAAAAGAGAAAAGCCTGAACCTTTTTAGTGCAGAATATCGATTCATTAACACGAAAAAAAGAATTCATACGGAACGGTTTAGAAATCATTTTCATGAAAATGCATCGATTTTGACTCATTTTAGAAAAAATCATAATTTTTTGTGAACAATTACACAGTATCGTGGAGAAATAAATGATCTTTCCGATTATGTAAGTAATTTTTTCTTAGTTTGATAGAAAGAATAAGATGAGTTTTTAAAAAAGTTCGAAAAATCAGAACTTCGTTAAGCTCAATCCGATAAGATTCTCGGCAGAATAAAAATCTAACAGGAGCAAAGGGTTTTTAATTAATACGTTTTTAACTAACTGCGATATCGGAATATAAATGGTCAAAACATGCATTGTTATCCAAACTGAACGTGTATACAAAATTTCAGCTCAATCGGTTTAAGACATCAGCTTCAAAATTGAGTTCCGAGAGATTCCTACCGAACAAATTACTTTAATTAATATCTTTTCAACTAATTGTGATATCGTAATATAAATGGTCAAAACATGCATGGTCATCCAAACTAAAAGTGTATACAAAATTTCAGTTCAATCGGAAACCGGAAAGTGGATCAAATTTAATTTGCAAAATTTGATTACAGACTGACAGACAGACAGACAGACAGACAACGGGACAGGTGAAACTAAATAAAAGTTTGTAAAGAAGACACGATCTTTTTTCATAGATGCACATTTCAAAAGGAAAAGGCTTTTTTTTAAAGAAAATCCTGCGACTATGAAAGTACTTGCTTTACTTGTCCCATTATTAGCTAAAGTATTTTCCATCATTGCATTATATACTTAATGCCAAGAGCACCCTGAAAAGTTAGAAAATATACGCTTTCCCTAATTGCCGTGCTTACTGTTGTACTTTTTAAAAAATCATAAATGAAAACCAAATAAATTTTTTAAAAAAATATATCAATAATTTGTTACGGAAATTTCGGTCGTTACTGGCTTCTCTACCATAAACTTATCGAGGCCGCTTAAACTGCCTTTTGTACTAAAAGAAGATCCTCTTCAATATTTCTGACGTAGTGGCGGTTAAAGGTCACACGGATCTCATGTCATGAGTTCAAACCAAGTACCGCTGAAAACCCGCCTTGTAGAAGGGAACAGCTGCGTTAAGTCTGTCGAGGCTCAAACGTCCTCCCGTGGTGTGGTGTGGAGCTTAGGAGAGACGGGTGTCAGCTCAAGTGTCATCCTCTTCACTTGAATAAGGTTTAAAATGACGTGGACCGTTGCCAATAGTCCTCGTGAGTTAGAGATTAAAACAATTCCAACTCACTCGTGCTCACAAGGAAAAACGTGCAAATTATCGGAGTAAGACAGAGATTACGCGTTTCCTTTACCTTTTGAGATATTGTAATTACGGATATGAATCATTGTGTATTATGGCATGTGGGCTGTTCTAGACTTACAAGCGTGTGATAATTGTTTCTTGTCAGAAGAAACTACTACTTTAAATTTGGGAAAAATTATAACTTAAAAATTTTTGTTGTTTGGGTTTATTTTTCTTGGTATTATTTTCAACCAAAAAAATAAGTTTAAATTTTTGTTTCGAGTCGATTATTACAATGCATTCCTTTCCTATTTTTTCGTTTTTCGTATAATCTATACATAAATAACATAAAATTTCATGTTGTTGTTTTGGCCCTTACCAATCTGACGTATGTCGACCCCCAGAAAATAAATTATTAAAATAATTAAAGAGAAGCTGAAATAAAACGAAAATTTACCATTAGATAAACTTAAAAAAAAAATTAAACACGTTACATTATTTTAGAAAAAGGAACAATCACTATAATTCTTTATGATCATGAAGTATAAATATAATTTTTTTACGAGAAAAAATTTGAGTTCCTTAAATTTTTTTTATTATAGCTGAAAACTTTCATTAATACTATTTTTTTCTTCCATGCATGTGTTTTTAAATTTTAAATTTGGGCCCCGGGTTTTGGGAATAAACAAGGGATGAAAGAATAAAAATGTTATAATTAATATTAAATGTGAAAGTCAGAGTAGTTTTTTCTTGGTCCTGAAAGTCAACTAATTGACTAAACGATCAAATAAGAAAATTTATTTTAATGGAAAGAACAAGGTAAAAAAAAAAAATCTTAGAGAATAACTTCAAATTTAAAGATTCTTCTAATTTAATATTTTTGTTGTTGTTTTGAGAAAAACTATTTTTATTTCTCATCAGTTTTAATTGCCGAGATATGAATTTCGGATAAAGCAGTGTGCAAGCGCTTCTTTTTTCCTCCCTAAAGGAGGAAAAAAATAAAGTTTATGGCATTTTGAGATGTGCTTTTCAATTTCGTTTAAACATTGTAAAACTGAAATTAATTGTGGTTTTATAGTTCTTTTTAATGACTGTAAATAACTATCAAATATTTCTGCTTAGAATTTGCCCTAGGGAACCGTTATTTAAAGTAATTGCGTTGAATAATTCTGCATTTTAAAAGAAACTTAGTTTATGAGATGGGTCGATGCGTTCCGTTTTTGTAACAAGAATATTATTAGTGAAAGAAAAATAATTTAAAACTATGACAAAAATAATGAATATTACTTTTTTTTTTCCACAATTAAACAAAAAATAATCAATATATCCATTTTTTACATGTTAAGGCAATGAAATATCTAATTTTCGATTCGATTACACAAATTGCTAAAAATTATACTGCGGGTTTCGTCAAATTACAGCCTCTTGTGACGTATGAATAATGATAAAATCAGTAGTTAGTGTAGCGGCCATTGTTAGCTATAATCGCTGCACATGCCTCGGCACAGAATCAAAGAGATTTTGGATGTATCATTGCGGTACAGTAGTCCATGCGGCTTCCACGTATTGCCAAAGTTGATCTGGTGCAACAGCAGGTGGCGTTTCCCGGGCCAGCCGTTGTGTAAGCACGAACCACACGTTTTCGATTGGCCATAGATCGCAAGAACAAGCAGGCCAAGAAAGCAATTCAAAATAATGGGTAAACTCTTGAACACTGCGTGCCACGTGTGGTTACGCATTATTCTGTTGGAATATGGCTGATGACAAGCGCTGAATGTATGGGAGTGCCATGGCAATGCACCCCAGCACTGTGTACTACATATTTATTTGAGTTTCGAACACTTCAAATTTTTTTGACAGATTTTTGAATTTGTACTTGTTTTTGTGGCAGCGGTAGTCTATAGGTTAAGAAAACGACGTGTTGTGAGTTCGAACTTAGTGTTACTGAAGACCCGGTGTGTAGAAGGAGTCAGTGAATGTTAAATATGTCGAGGATCACAGTATGTTGGTAGAGTAGGAGATGCCAACACGGGAGTCATCCTGGTCATTTAAACGGGGCTAAAAATGAAGATGTCTGTCACCAATATCCCTCGATTTGCCTTACAGTGGTACGTAAAAAAATCTCACGCACTGTGATTGATTGAATATACGGGCACATTCCTTAAGAAATGTTCACCCTTGAAATAAAGAGGTTCCTCTTAAGCCGTGGAATGTGACCTTATTAGAATGAAAACCTTTCCTTTAAACCGCTAAAATCATACAAACATACTTTAACAACGTTGCTAATTCTATTTTCACGCGCTTTATACACCAACGGTACTTATAAGTACCACTCACTTTAAAATTACAAAGAATAACCATTTTTACGAATACTTTGGCGATATTTAGTAAGAATATTCTTTTAAATCTACTCTTCAAAGATATATGGCAACACGGTTTCTATGATTAGTATTTCAGTGGGGAAGGTTTTATAGCAGAAATTGTGCGTTTTCAGCGGATTGCGAAGATTGTC
This sequence comes from Trichonephila inaurata madagascariensis, assembly GCA_019973955.1. Taxonomy (NCBI): domain Eukaryota; kingdom Metazoa; phylum Arthropoda; class Arachnida; order Araneae; family Nephilidae; genus Trichonephila; species Trichonephila inaurata. The sequence continues at coordinate 23,293 of BMAV01008319.1, forward strand.
ATTTCTGTTCCGAAAAAGTAGTTACTGTCAAAATGTGTTTTACATTTTTGCATGTTAATATGGACCTTAGAAAACGATTTGACTATTTAAAGTAAACAGTGTGTGTAATTAATTTTACAGTTGAATACCTTTAATCCGCGCTAGAGCTAATTAATTCAATTTCTCAAAGCTGAGTATTTTTTTTTTATGTATATCCCTTCATATTGCATGAAAAACCTGCAGTAAATGATAATACAGTAGATGAAGAGTTAAATTGTTAAAATTTTTATTGTTTTGAGATATTTTCGATTTCAAACGTATCTTCTGTATACACATATTAATAATTTGGCTTTCAATTTGAGTATTAACCAGAAAAAAAAATTGCAGTTATTGCCAAATATTACCTAGATTTACTTTTAGGTCAATTCTCATAAGCAAATTTAATGGATTGTATACTAATGAGTTGGGTCGATAAATGAGCTTGCTTGAGAACTTATCACTGCGCGTTTCGCGTCAGACTGACCACCTGACCGGAACATATTCTCATGCACCTCAGGGCCCAAAGTCGCATATACTGAGTTGGGAATAGTAGGCCTTCACCCTCAGTGCTGTCGCGCCACTGAGTTAAGTTTTACTAATGAATACTTTTGGTCAAAAATAAAACAATTATACACGAAGAACGTTTTCTGTTCTAATTTTCAAATTCGCAATCTGCTATTTCTATTCTGAAGTAATCCTCCCCCACACGTTCGAAAAAGATGGGGGAGGGATAGTGCTCATATTCATTCTGTTAAACCCTTATCACGTTCACATAAACTTCCCCCCATTGATACACTTTGAAAAAAAATGACGTTTCTCCTGCTCGAAATTTTCCATCTTTTCACATGGAAAGAAAAACATGTAATTAAGCTGGAAAAGAAATGAATGTTTAAAATACGTAGAACAAATGGCCATCAGAGAATGGATGCAATCTCAAAGGAAAAGAATCATCAATAATAATTCTCGGTTGAAGAGTGAAAATTCTGTTTTCTTTTATATGTATTTGAAAAATCTGATTCTTGATTTCGATTGAGAACTGTTCCGTGTGGTTTCCATTGATTCAACTTCTTAACGATTTCTCTTTTAAATTATTCTTCAATATTTTTAATTGTATACCTGTTTGAATTTTCATTTTTTAGCACTTTTAAGTCCTAATGATCGATTTTAACAGATTCCGGTAGGAAGAAAATCATAGAAAAGCACCGGTTGTGTAATAAGAATCGAAAGATTATCGCACTGCTTTTTCCAATATAAAAATATCGAAATGAGTGAGAAGTAACCTAAAATACTCTTTCTACGAAAATTTAATGCTGGATAGATTCGGTTAGGGAAAAAGAAGTTGATTATTTTTTCGGCAGATGACTGTAAGGGTCAATATCTCGTAAAGCATCAATCCAGCAATTTCAGATTTATGTTCCTTAAAAAAATATTTCACACTAAAAAAATTATTTTGTAGTTTTCTGTTTCAGTTGTGAATTACAGGGTGTTAAAATTGGAAGTCACTTCTAAAGCTAATTATTTTCCTAGTCTAACTTGTTTTTCGGAAATAATTTGATATGGGAGGGAAAGGAGGGGAGCTACGCTGTCGATTTACATGGAATCCAAGATAGCTGCCTCACGGTATCAGATCGTCAAAAAAAAAAATTTTTTTTTAATTGTAAAGAACTGTTTTGAAATATATTTGCAATCAAAAATATAGGAATAGATTAAAAATAACCAATAGCAATCAATAATGATATAATAATAACAATAATAATAATATGTCACATATTATTATTATTATATAGTATAATTTAATAGCAATTGTGATATATGATAATATTCATATAATTTTTACATAATTATTATATATAATATTCATATGATATAATTATTATATATAATATAAATAACATTTGTAATATTTATAAAAAATAATTATTATAATTAAATATTATATAAAAACAATTATGCATAACAGTTATTGTAATATTTTACATTATAAAAGTAATTACATAATATGTATTAAAATCAATAATGAATATGAATTAATAAGTGTTGATAACTTGCAATCTTCCAGAAACTGTGAGTTCCTTCAGTGAATTTCATCGAAGCATTATTAAAAAGTAAGATAAAGTTGAAATGTGCGATCTATAGCCATAATTAAAAGCACAGCACTCATTCTTTTAAAAAGATATCCTGGTATTCACAAATGATATTAGAAACATCAATTTTCGAAAACAGCACAAAATACAACAGAAAACTGAAACAGTAGATTGAAGAAGAAATGCGATGGAAATAGCTAAATTTTAAAATAAATCGAATTAAAATCGTCTGAAAAAGTAATAGGGTTACTGCGGGAAAAAATTAATAAAATGTAACTCTAATACACGTTATCCCCATAGCAACTACATTACAATATGATAAAAACATCAGAGTAACCATATTGTTATGTTATTGCCCATCTTGGCGAGCATAAACTATAATTTAGCGCGTAGCCCGCCGCTATCAAATTAGCACCTATTTAATACAGAGAAGTCCACAATATGTAATAGGTGATCATTTTAAGAAAATGCACTAGTGTACAATCATCGGCAAATAGATATATACCGTATTTATTTGAATCCAAACCACATTTTTCCCCCAAATATTAATGCTACTGAAAATCGGGTGCGACTTAGAATCGAAGATAGAAAAATTCGTTTTATGGAGAAATTGAACCAGATACTGAGGGTTAGAAAAATTACAGGTTTATGTATGCATTTAAAAGTTTTTAATACTGGTACAGTAAATCATTTATGTTTTTATTAGTTATATTTAATTTTTTTCCAATTTCGTTATCCTGAAAGGTTTGTTAAGAATTTGAGCCACGTCTTAGTTTCGAATAAATACGGTATTGAATCTGACAAATATCAAAATATTTATATTAATGCTTATACTGCAGTTTTTATTAAAAATAGACTCTGGTGTGCTAATGCTCATAAAATAGATTTATATTTAGTCCTGAAAATGATGAAATAATCTACTTGATATTTTAAAAGAATTCCTTGTTTTTGTCCCAAAAAATTTAACGTGGTACTCACTCACTTCTTTGCCTTTCGAAAATCAGCAAAGGTTGTGGCGTTATTGAAATTTTACAATGCTGTAGCTTACATCAACTCTGGAATCCAATTAAAGTCTGTAATATTTGGCACATTCAGTGCAAATAATTCAGGAAAATTGAAATTCTTCTGTTTATTTGAAAAACAATTCACATAAGGTACAATTTTTACACAAGATGCAATTTTCACAATATTTACAAACCAGAAATCCACTTCAAAAACTCTCGAATCTCGTTGATTTAAAATCCTGTTTTTCATTTTCACACTCGTTGCCATTTCCATTAAATTGAATCTTACCACATAAACACTTAACCATTTCCCGACGTGTTAGTTTAATAAATTATTATAACATTCTGATCTATAAATTTAAAAAATAATATATTTCATTTCCACCTGTAATTAAAATATACCACAATGTGTTTTGTGTCATATTTACCTTCTGGATATATCGACTGATACTTCATAATTACGGTGTCTTCTTTAATATTGTTTCGAAAAGATCCGTGGCTATTTTAAGTTTTTCTTCGTAGGTATCATTATTATTACTATTTTATCAATTCCTACTATTAGTTAACACTCTCGCTATATATCTTGTTTAAATTTTCAATCGTTAATAAAATACTTTTTATTCATTCATTCAAGTTCAAATACGTTTTACAAAATTTCTAGTGGATGACACTTGATGTTCAGACATTTTTCAAATATTAATTCATTAATTTTATTTATTTATTGAATAAATAGTAACAAACAAAAATGATAGCCCAAAAGCATATATAAAAAGGAAAGTCACTCGTTGTGTCTCTGTAGCGCAATGGACAGCGCGTTGAACTTTTAATCCAATGGTCGTGGGTTCGAATCCCACCTGAAAGGACCTAATTTCTGCGAATGAGATTAATTTTTAATTGGAATAATTAAATTTAATTAATGAATAAACAGTAACACAAAAACAATTAAAAAATAGTTCAATATCCAATACAGAAAGGGAAAAAGAAAATTGCAAGGAAAACCGAATTTTATTTGGTCACTTAATAATGTGGTTTTATCGGAAAAGTTATAGATTTTTTTTATTCAATTAAATTTTTTAATAAAAGGAACCAACATAAAATTTTTCTTTTTTTACCCAAATAATTTTAAACCCAATTTTTTTTTTATTACTTGCTTAAATTCCATCTTTTCAAATTCAAATATTGGAATAATGTTTTCAGAGTTAAACTTTAAATTCCACAAAAAGGTCTTTCAATTGATCAATTTAAAAATCCTAATGATGAAACTTTTTTTTTTTTTAAAAAAAAGAAAGTATAAATGGGTGACAAGGGTTTTACGCATCTCTCTCTCTTTTTGTTTTTTTGTTGCGTCTTCTTTAAACTGGTGAGTGATTTAAGGCTATCTTCGGCTAATGTTAAAGAATAGGGGCCAAATTTGGAATATTTTTTCAGATATAAAAGTATTCACACACACACAAACATTAATATTATATTCTTGCTACACTATCCTGTCAAGAATCACTTATTTTATTATACTACTCATTTTTATCCAAGTTGACACATTTTTCTTTTATAAAACGTGTTTCGCAATGTTTCCTATACCGTAATGCTAAATGATATAGTATCTCTTCACACATTAAAAGGAAAAATTAATTATTTATGAAATATTTTGAAATTTTAAAAACACTATATTATAAGCAAATGCATGAGTTACAATGTCACACATTTTTATAGAAATTGAGGCATTTTTTTTCTGTCCGGAAATGTGCTCCGCGTCAAGTTCACGCTTTCGTACGTATGACAAAAACAGCCTTAAATTCTTTCTTTTCAAAAAATTTTAAAATATTGGAATAATGTTACCATTTAAACTTTTAATTCCAGGAAGATATCTTTCAATGGATCAATTTAAAAGTCCTAACAATAAACCAACGAACTGTTGAATGTGAGTTTTTATTAATTTTGTAGGCAACACTAGACGTTTGGTGACGGACCTCTTAATTTTGAACTTTGTCAAAAATGACTCTCGAGATTGCATCTCACTCTCTAAACTTCCACTTCTCGCCAACATATGAACAGATTTAAGTGCATCAACCCTTCCACAACGACAGAACTTCAGCTACATGAGGACTGAAAACCGCGATTTTACAACGCCAGCCAAGAGTCCCTGACCTTTGCCTTTAGGACAGGATGGGCAAACTTTTTCGGTCGCCGGCCAAAATTGGAAAGAAAAAAAGTTTGATGGGTCCAGATAATTTTTTCTAAAATTTTAAAAACAATATACAATTTGAATATGTTAATGAGATGAATGAAAGTGTTTCATTTTTAAAAGTTTTTTACATTGAGGTTCAAAGTGAGATGTACTAATTCTAAGGAACGAGGCTAAATCAGCGTTTCTCAAACTGTGGGGTACTTTAATAACTGGATAACTTTAATAATTTATCAATAACTTAACTCAGTTCTTCTCAAACTTTCAATGTTTACGACCCAATATTCAATCATAATTTTCATGATGCCCCCCTCCATACAATATAACAATGCATTGAATTCAATAATAACGTACTTTAACGCTAAAGCTGTATAAATTATTATGATAAGTATTATAAATTTTGTATATAATTTCTTACAAGCCCATGGGGGCATTAGTAATTATTAAACTTGTTCCTAGCTTTGTACTGTTAAATTAATTATCAAGTACATTGTGCAGAACTGAAGCATTTATAAATATATTACATCATTGTAAACGTGTATTTCTTATTATCTTAGAATGTTTTGAAAATTAATATTTGTTTAATTCTTTTATTTTCGACATGCTAGCGCCTCCCTGGTAGGATTATCCCGCCCCACAGTTTGAGAAACGCTGACTTAACTTATTAAAAAAAATTTTTACTCGCTTTTAAGTGTATCATTACTGCGCAATGTATTTTATAATTAATTTAACTATACTGTTAATAGCAAATTAAATAATTACCAGTGACCCCAAGGACTTGTTATACATAAAATTTTACACAAAATTTAACACTTATATTCATCATTTGTACGATATATAATTAATTCCTTAACTGCTGATTAAAAGTTACGCTATTCACTCCCTAAGGCCACCATTTTACATGTAAGCGAGCGTATGGGATGAATGGGGGGTGGAAGAAAAATATTAAAAAAATCCTATGAAAAAAAAACTTTCGAAAAAACTATCAAGGTCCTTTTTTTGGGCAAAATTTTTTATGGATGAAGGGGGACAAAAAGATCTTTCACACAGAAAGACGTATATGTACGTCAGGGATAAATTAAAGTTTTGGCTGAGGGAGACATTTATATACGCCGGTGAACTAATGAGGTTAAAGTCGTATTGCAACTTTAGTGTCAAAGTATAGTATTTTTAAATTCAATACATTATATTTTTGTGCAGAGGGGCGCGATGAAAATTATCATTGGATATTGGTTCGCAAGTATTGAAACTTTGAGAAGCACTGGGCTAAATGCTCATCTGTCTGTCTACTTTTGAAATAACAAGTGGGTAGGGTGGGGTTATCACTCTTGCCTGGCAACCCGGCTACCAGGGTTCAATCCTATCCTATTTCAATTTCCAACTGCCAACGACCATACCATGCTGAAAATACCGGTTCTCGTCCGATCACCAAAGTTAAACATCATCGGGCTCGATCAGTACTTGGGAAGGTGACCACCTGGGAACACCGCGTGCCTTTGGCATATTTTGCCAATACGCAGTCCCATTAGGAAAAAAAACTGAAATAATTCTTTTTAAGATACATAGTCGAAGAAGCACAAAAACTGTATATATCTATAAGATCAAGAAAACATAGCACTGATTTTTTGGGAGTGAGATATTAAATTTGTGAAACTTAATTTTGATAATGATTTGTAAGGCTCTAGCTTTGGCATATCTTTAGAAACAGCTCCTTGAGACGATATTGTTAGATTGTAACTTAATTAATTCCAGCTACAAATCTGACATTGCTTTACAATTTACATTGTGAAAGGCATGGAATAACCAAAATAAACATTAGCTACGCGCTAGACTTTTAATAAGGTCACCATTATTGTTAATGATGCTATTTATATGTCCGCAATCTTTTCATACGCAAACAATAATATTAGGTTGCGCCAAAAGAAAAAGCTGGATGGAGCGTAGTCTGCCGCATGTGAGATCTGATTTACATATATTGGATTCCCATATGTCTGCTCCATGAAAAAAAGATAACGCTTGTTGGCGCCAATCTACATCTTTAATGAACTTCCGCTTTCAACACACACAATTGAAAGCTTCCAGTACTTACTATTTCCTTCGATTTATGTTTTGAACAAAAATAGAGAAAGTAAAAGATCATCAGTCCTTTGAAAAAAAAGTAATGTTAAAACAAAGTAGAAAAGGTTGTTTTAATTTGCCTCTTACCGGCAAATTAAAATTCTTTCCGAGGGCTGGATAATACCTTCCTGTGGCCTGACTTGACCCGCGGGCCGTAGTTTGCCCATCCCTGCTCTAGGATATTGCGGCCAACCAGATGGTATCCGACTACTTGCGACAACTTTTTTTTAAAAAAAAATGAAGATATGGGGATTTTTTTGTGATTCTTTTCATTTATTTAGTACATTTTAGAGTGCTAAAATTAAAAAGAGAAAAAGAACTAAAATGGGTAAAATTTGGTAAAATTTTAAACCATAATTCCCGGACCCATTTAAAAATTTTTGCCTTTTTCATTTTTTCTATTTTGATGTGTTATTTCGCTATTTATTTTTAAAATGACCTTCAGGATAAGAGATATTTTAATTTTTTTCAACTGGGCATTTTTTTTGAAATTTATTTAAATTTCTTAAAAAAAAACAATGACGCTATTCACATAGGAACAGTAAATTTTGTTATAAAACTGTTGTAAGTGCTTCCCCCTCGGGTGTCCTTCTAGATTATCAGCGTGAGCTACAGGTGTAGGAATAAATGAAGAACTAGAAGCTGCCATGATCTTAATGTGACTTTAAAAAGGGGTTTAGCAAACCTTTAACACAGATTAGATAATAATATGATATGTGGGGGGAGAATCTACGGTCAAACACACAATATATATAATGAAATAACGTAACCCCGGCCCACTATCAATAACTACTCCCAAAACCCAATTCCAATGAGATCACAGATCCGAATATTTTCCCCCTTTTGGGCCCAAGGGTATCAATCTCTCTGACCCTAGTAGAAGTTGCGGTTCAGGTACAATGGGGCATTGACCAAAGGGCTCTCTGCCCGGGTAACTTCTATTGGCTGCCCTAATTTCCCCCAAAACCTCTTCCCCTTAAAATCGGGCATCTAACATTCCCCAAATGCCCCCAGCTTATTCAGTTATTTAAAAGCTTCAATTTGCATTTTTCCCTTCACGCTTTACTTCGGGTTTGGGTTTGGGAAAAAAGTTCCAAAGGGGAAAAAGGACATGTTAATAAAAAAACGCTGGCCCTCCACAGTGTTTTAAAAATCTGAAGAATAAACTTTATATATTATACAGAACATACCAAAAATTTCAAATTTATTTTCAGAATTTTTTGACCAATCCTTCCCCGTTTGGCTTTTTCAAAGAAAAAAATTGGGGTAAATCCTTTTTAAAAGGTTTGATCTTCTTATTTGGCATCTGCGTTTGCAGTAAAGGAAAGTAAAAAAAATATGCTATTTTTTTAAAGCTAATAAGATGGCCTACAATATAAATTCATTAAAAAAAAGGGGTTTTTTCAAAAATTTACGTTCAGGGGGTTAGAGTCTTAAGCTGGTTACACAGATTTGTTCGAAATTGTGAAAATTTAAACCATGTTTCATGTACTACAATCCTGTAATGCGATTTCCTTTGACACGGAACCTGTCCCATGTATTGCATTATATAATGCGTTGATGTTTTTCGCTCATGGGCACCTAATCGAAATTTCTCAAAAAATTCATTTCAATTCTTTTTGCAAGATTTGTTTAAAAAATTTCTGATGACATCTTTGAAAATGTAACTCATGCTTCTTTTTTCTTTGATGTAATACAAGTTTCGAATTCGTTAACCTTCATAAGCTTGCGAATATCTGGACCAAGAAAGATTTCCTCTGTCAACTTGGGTTCGGATGTATCTGAAAACTTTTTGTCACTCATTTGGAGGCAAATAAACTGGAATATTAGGTCCATGAGGACCGAGGCGATTGGCCAATGAAATATTATCAGAATAAAATATTTTTGAGGTTTTACCTATGGGTAAGACAGCAACAAAAGTAACAAGCATCAGAGTGGTTTCTCGGCTTCTTCTATGCCATAGAAACTCTAAATCGTATTGTATTCTTCTTTCCTTTGAGCCAGAAACGTAGATCATTGAGGCACTTTACACAGATTTTATGAACAGCCCATGATTTGTCTTGGTCTCCAAGTTTCATGCCAAAATACACAAGATTAAGTTTTTTTACATAGTCCGTAATGCGTCTCATACGATTTTTAATTAATCTATATTCGCCGTATATGTAACAAAAGTCATCTGGCAAACTTTTGCAACGTCTCGAACTCGAAGCCATGATTCACGAAACGAACATGAGATAAACACAACTGTTAAAAATGTTTCTGAGATGAAGCTCTCACTTACGCAGTGCATGCACTACAATAAATTCCACATGAAACAAAAATTGAAACCAAAATTTCAGCGTCTTACGTTCACAGACGAGAGAGAGAGAGTGACCATTCCTGCGTTATCCAGCCAAGATAAGAATCTAGATATATTGAAATATTGAAAAATATTGTGACAGGAAGGCAAAGTAAAGATGTCACAAAGTGGTATTTTGTACGTTTCACCAAGGTTGAATGAAGGTCAGCCACGGTGGGAAGAAATTCATTGCTGTAAAAAACCTTTGGTAAATGTGCATGAAAATCCAAGTAAAGTTATTCTTTTCGAAAAATGTGACGTGATGGAAAATTTTCATTATTATTTCTGAAATAGCACCAAAAATTACATTAAGTTCAGTTATCACTGCTCTTGTATTTTTTTCATTGTAACCCTGTGTTACCAGTGACACCATGGACTTGTAACATATAAAATTACAATCATGGGCAAAAAAATTAGCGCACCAAAAAATATTAGCGGGATCGTAACGAAACTTGGCATGAAGGTACATGTCGGGGAAATATGCAAATGATTAGAAACGCAGCGTGATTTCGTATTACGTATAGCCGGTAGAGGGCGTTTAACATCATTCTCCGTTGAATATAAAACAGGTAACCAAAGCTTGTTTGAGTGTACTTCAAGCAGCAAATGGAGCGATTTATTCTAAAAACAACCCACAAATGGCGACACGAGGACCTAGGTCTTCAGCTCAAACCGAGGCCAAAAAACCAAATCCCCCATCTTACAGATACAACAACAACCATCGCAATAATAACTTCAATTTTAATAACAATAACAATAATTTTAATGTTCAAACAACGCTGCAAATGACAATGCATTGTCTCATGTGCAGCTGTCACAAATCCTTTGCAACAACAACAACCTTAATAATTCGAACCAACCACTAAATCCAAAGCAGATGTACACCCAAATTGAGGCATCCTGCAACAATATTAATGTCTAGTTACTCTCCAATTGGCCTCAGTTTGTGCTCTTGGAATGCAAATGGTTTGCTAAGACGTAATGACGAATTACATAGAGAAGCACTCCCCAGATATCATTCTCATACAAAAAACCCACTTGAGACCTTCACACACATTTAATATCCCCAATTACACCTGCACTAGAAACAACAGAATCTCGGATGGGCCGCGGATCGCCGGTGGAACTCTTATCTAAGCCAAAAATTCTCTCAAGAACTACTGTCTCCTCACCCCACCTCTCCGCGCTATGAAAGCAACTAACATAATACTAACTCCTCCCAAGCATGATCCCATCTTTATTACCAGTGTTTATTCCCCCCACCCTTCTTTCTTCTGAAGAAAACATGTTTACTATTGATATCGAGCACTTTCTTCAAACTGCTAGTAATTGTGTTCTCTTCGGAGATTTTAACACCACTCATAATGCATGGAATTGTTACATTAACACTAACAGAGGTAGGCACCTCTTTAACTTCGCTAATATGTTAAATTTAAATATCGCTTTTCCCCCTACTCCTATTATAATTGGTCATAATTCTGCGAATATACAATAGGCATCGCACTTATAAAAAACTTCTACTACCCCTTCACGATTAACTCCATTAACGATCTATCCTCAGATCACAATCATATTTTCTTAAATTTCAACTTTAAACTAGCAGTGGAACCCTCTAATATCCAAGAGCGGTCTCCACTGATTGGAATGAATTTAAAATTAATTTAAATAAAAATCTTTCCCTCTTTAATTACCATCCTAACAATATTAGTAATACTACCGATTTAGAGTGTAAAATTGCTGAGTTCAACGACGTGGTCATTGAAACTCATAGCCACGCCTCCCAACCAATAGAAATCGACCGTCGAAATTTCACTCCACAACACATTAACCAGATCATTAAAGTCAAAAACTACCTTCGTAAAACATATCACCAGACACTTAACCCCATTTTCAAAACACATTACAATAGAGCACAATCCGATCTTAAAAAATATAATGATAACATTTGGCAAAAAAAACTGGAAGCACTTAACACCACAGACAACAGCCTTTGGGGCACACAAAGATTTTTCAAAAGTAAAAGGCCAAAAATTCCACCTCTAAATTGTAACACGTCTCCGTCACTGATCAGCAAAAAGAAAATCTTCTTTACTAACAAAAAAAAACTTTGTCGAAAATGATACTCAAAACCAAAACGACAATTAATTCTCCACTGTAAAAAACTTTCTTTCTACCCCCCCTCCACTTTCATTAAACCATCTTGGATGAAATAATCCCACATTAAGCATGTCAACGCCAAAAGGTCCCCGGAAAAGACTATCACTAACCGTATGCTAAAAATTTCCCGATTAAATTAATCCTTTTTTTAAACAATCCTCATCAATAAAATTCTCAAATTTAATCACTTTCAGACCTGGAAAAGCCATTTTTTTCAATTAACAAACCTTGAAAAGATCCCACTATCATCTTTATGACCTATCTCTCTCCTTTCCACAATAAGAAAACTTACGGGAAATTATTATTCCCCACAGTTTAAAAAAATTTCATTAATATAAAAACCCTTCTTAATCCCTATCAATATGGTTTTACAAATAAGCTCTCTACCTTCCCCCCTTTTAAGATTAACTGAATACATCTCGGAAAGTGTATTTCTGGATTCAGAAACCTTGATCGTATTTGGATTAATGGACTCGCTTTCAAACTTATCCATGATCTTCCCCTCTGATTCACCTATTCCTCCTACCTAACCAACCATTTTTCAAAAATTTAAATTTAAAGAGTCCTATCTAACCTTTCATACTATTTCTGCAGGGTGCCACGGTTCCTTGCTCGGCCTCCTGCTCTTTGTCTCTATATTAACATTTCCTATTTACTCACAACCAAATTTTCAATCCACGCTGATGATAGGGCCCTAAAACAACACAAAAAACCGCAACATATCTTACGCGATTAACAAGCATCTTCTTCTTTACAAAAAACACGACAAATGGAAAATAGTATATCAACGTGGAAAAGTCCACAGCCTTATTTTCAAAAAAGCACTCACTGCCACCACCACTCATCATGTACAACAAACAGATTCCCTGGTTTCGGGGAAATTAAATATCTTGGTAATTTTCGATAAAAACCCCAACATGGAAACAATATATTTTATACGCTCGCGATAAGTTCCCGGGAAAAACATGTTTTAAAATTTTCCCCCAATAGGCCTGAACTCTCATTTAAGTATAGAAAAACAAAGTGCTTCTCTATACAGCCGTTATGGTCTAATAAAACACGCTTGTCAGTATGGGAATATGCTTCTAAAACAAATATTAAAATTCGATACTCTTCAAAATTCTCTAAATACTTGATTGTCAAAACCACAAGATACATCCCAACGACGACAACGTAATCATTAAAAAATTTCTAGTTTTAAATCTCTATTCAGAAAATAGCAATTCTTTTTTAACACTCTACCTGAAACCAATAATTCTAAATCTACAATTCCACATTCCAAATGATAACACTAAAAGACCAAGAAGAATTCTTCTTGATTCTTATAATCCTCCTTAAACTTAATTTTTCATGCAATAAATTTTTTATTGCACCATAGTTAGCTAAAATTTTACTTTCTTTTAAATTTTGTCATTATTAATTTCTCTCTTCCCCACTGGACAAGCGCCTCCCCATTTTCTAAATCTCAGCCCCCCCAATTGGAGTCACTGTTCACTGTACTCAGCATTCAATCAGAGAGCAGCTTCTAAGCTATCAACCAAGCCAAAAAACTAAACTTTTTTCGCCCAGAGAAAGCACCATAGCCACGCCCCCTGGATTCCATCGTTCGAGCAATCGCCGTCATGCCACTCAGCAGAATGGAAAACACCACTTTCGTCAAGCCCAACATATGGGATTGAGGACTGTTTTACAGTCCAGATGCCCAAAGAATAACGCCCATTCAACGCCATATTTGAGTGTGCTGAATCGTTTACAAAGCAAGAGCTGAGGTAGACATGCCATTACGCCGTTTTCGAAGACAAAATGAGCAGATATTTCAGATTGAGAGGGGAGAATCATTGGCGTGATTGTGATGTGTGCCATTATGGATATGTTGTGAGGAGGTGTTGGGACCAGTGGATCCAAGAGATGTCATTTACACGAAGACCAAGCTTATAACGCCCTCAACAGACCAGTTGCCGAGAAAACCGTCATATCGTACGAAATGCACACATACAGTCAACTGCTTCATTGACCACCATCTAAGCACACGTAGCACTTTCACAAGGGGCTCCTGTGTCTTCTCGAACCATACGAAGGTGCCTAGCTGAAGGACATTTGGGATCCCGGCGCCCATTGTGTGTGCAGCCCTTGACGCCCACCCATCGATTCCACCGTTTGGATTGGTGCCGTGCACGAGGAAACTGGACGGCAGCGGAATGGAACCAAGTCGTCTTTAGTGACGAATCCAGATTCAATCTCGGAAGTGATGACAATCGTGTTCGTGTGTGCAGACCTGTGGTGAACGCTTCAATCCTGCCTTTTGCTTTACAGCAACACACCGCTACCACAGCTGGTGTGATCGTATGGGTTGCCATTGCCTACAATACACGGTCACCTCTAGATTTTGATCCGTGGCACCATGACAGCCCAGTGATATGCCCATGACATCCTGCAACCACATGTGATGTCACTCATGCAACGGCTCCCAGGAGTTCAACAATATGGTCGGCCTCACACGGCAAGGGTGTCACAAGAATGTCTCTAGACTGTTACTACCCTTCCTTGGCCTGCCCGATCCACAAATTTGTCGTCAATCGAGGTGAGTTAGGCATCCCAGGAGTTTAAACGAACTAGAGGCAAGGTTACAGCAAATATGGAACGAAATATCTCAAGACATCATACAGAACTTGTATGCCTCAATGCCCAATAGTATCGCATCGCGCATTCACGCTAGAGGGGGGTTTAACAGGGTATTTGCTTTTTTTCTCTGAAATCGATGATCCTTTTTCTTTGATTTTTCTAATCATTTACTTTTATCAAAGTAGTCATTACGTATGTAAAATTTAGTTTCATTTTGACTATACTCCTCCTTGGTACGCTAATTTTTTGTCCGTGGGTGTATATACAAAATTAACACTTATTTTGATAATTTCTACGGTTTATAATTAAACCCTTAACCCTTACCTGATTTAAAGTTAAGTGATTCGCTCCCGAATGCCACCGTTTTCCACGTAAACGCGTGTGTGATGTATTGGCGGGGGGGAAAAGAATAAATAAGTAAAAAAATTTCTGTGGGAAATAAGTAAATTCTTCGCAAGCACTGTCAAGATTCTTTTATTGTATTTCAAATCCTTCGGAATAATTTTAAGGCTAGTAGTGCACACAGAAAATATTGTACTTTGGAAAGACCTGTATATACACGTGAGATATAATAAACGCTTTGGCTGAGCTAGAAGTTTATTTGCGCCGGTGATAATTAAGAGGTTCATGTCGTTTTGTAGCTTTAGTGTCAAAGTTTTATTTTGAATTTAACAAATTGTTATTATATGGAAGGGGGGACGATGAATATTATGATTGAATATTGGGTCACAAATATTAAAACTTTGAGGAGCAATGATGTAATTAGATGCAACAACATTGTTTCTAGTTTAATGACAAATGTCAAAATGCATCATTAAAGAAGAAATTTTAAAGAATTGGAGAATTTTTCCTCCCGAACGAGTCGAGCACTTGACTTTTATTGCAACATAACTCACTTCGATTCACCCTTAGAAGACGTTCCTACTTCTTGAAGCAGTCAATATATAGCCATCATGACAACACAATACTTTTTAAAATTATCTTCTTTGTGGATGGGATTATTGAACAGTTTTATAATCATGTGTGCTTAGCAATTTATAAATTTATTTCTATTTTCATGTATTACTATTTTTCACTCCTTTCTCATTGAATTTGTTTGCTTAGTCTTTGACTAACAGGTGAGAATCATATTTGACACATACAAATGTGTAAATTTTTTGTGATCCGAATTTGAATAAATGTACCTACATATAAGATCATAAACATGTGTTCGTAAAAAAAGAATTACGAGTGTGAAATTATCGTTTTCGACAGGAACTTTCAATGTAGTTTACTTTAACATCAGAAATATAAATTCCTATACGTTAGTTTCAGAGGAAATCAATATCTAAGAATTATACGCAGAGTTTCCAGGCAGAATCCAATCCATTTGAAAGTTTTAAATACCCCAAAAGATCATCTTAACAATATTAACGTAGTGATTCTAATTAAAGTTGAATTCAAACACATAAACCGAAAGTGTCATCGGTTATCCATTGAAGTAGGCTTTCCAGCAGAATCAATGCAAAATTATTTCGTACTTGGTGATTAGCATCGATAAAAGACCGGAATTCGATGGCTACGTCTTGCCCACTGTCACCAGCAACGGAATAGGAATTCATTATTCACCCCATTCATGCAAACAACCCATATTTATATCCAAGTAAACGTCCTGAAAGTATTTTCTGAGTTATAGCAGCGCTAAATTTACCGAGTTTTGACAGAAAATAGATACAGATTTAAAGACAATATCCTCCTTACAGATACTGGGCATAATGGTTCCGAATTTAGGCTTCAACATTTTTCCAATACATACAAGCTGCATTGAGGATCAGTATATTGAATATTCAACGCTCAATTAATGATTACATTGGATTTTAATTACGACATTTCCAACGCCGGGGATTGCTAATCGAATACAATTTTCTCTGTTTTACGCGCCAAAAAGGATACATTTTACACAAAGAGCTTAAAAATATTGCAATTTAATAATTTAAACTCCAATTTTGAAATTGGCTTATTATCCAATGTTTTAACCCTGCTCTTCTGATCACACATTTCTGTATGACCAAAAGAAAATATACACTCAAAAAATATATAGTATAGGAATATTTTCAAGAAACTTATTGACAGGGCTGGTAAATAATATAAATATGTACTCATAAAGCAGCGGTTCTTAAAACTGTGGTCCGTCGACTTCTGGGGTCCGCGGAGTCTCCTGTAATGTTGAAATTTCCTTTTTTTACAGATTGTGTAAGGACTTGTAGAAAAATTGAAAGATGCGCTATATTTTAGATTAGATTACTCAATAGTCCCCAATGAAGAAACTACTGAAACTTGTATTTTGATTAAGAATATTAAGTCGGGGAGGAAATCTTCGGAGTCCATGATGCCCCCTTGATACATAATGAGGTGTCGCGGTGGTCGAAAGTTTAAGAAGCGCTGCCCTACAGGGATTTATTTTTATTTGAAGTTTGAAGAAATATTTTTCAATTTATACCTAATGTATCGTTTGGGTCATTACGACCCAATGCTTAGAAAATCATTTATTATTACTCATGCATGCTCACTTTTGTTGGGAATAATTCAAAAGAAAAGATTATCAATTGTTTCTGATTTATTGGCGTATGCGTTTGGTCACATTACAAAAAAGCGTGTGCAAGGTAAAAAAAAGAGTTGATAAGATTGGCAGGGAGCCAAACTATTTTCTATTATTGCAACGTTTTTTTCTTCTGCTCTATTTCACTTTCTGATACACTTGCTTCCAAAAGTCTGCGTACAAGCAATCATCTTATATATTCATGTGCAACGATCGGTAATTCAATGAAGTTTTTCTGAATCAATACTATTTTTTATTGATTCCTCTAATGTCATAAATTAAAAGTTTTAAAAGGAAAAAAATCACCTGAATATTACATCAGTTTTTCCCCAAACTGTGGGGCGCCCCCCTGGGGGCCCAACCCTAAAAAGGGGTGCGCGAGCATATAAAAATAAAGGTTAAAAAAATTAATTTACTGGAATAAAAAAAAATATTTTCTGATATAAAAAAAAAATACAAATTTTCATTGATAGGGTTTATATATATCATCGGGGTGAAAAGGTCTTCAAAATAAAAGATTCTCGTCCATAACTAAAAAAAAAATATATTTTTGTTTGCTTTCCCTGTAATCCTACGATGAGAGTTTTTTTTATTCCCGTTTTTTTTTAACTTAAAATATTACTTTTGCTGGCTTTCTCAAACTTACTGGTAAATTTACCTGCATCTTTTTTTTTTAAAGTTGTAAATTATATAAATTCTGTTGCGTTTTTTTCACAATGTAAAAAGATTTTTTTTGTACATTGATTAAAAGCATTTTGGGAGCACTTTGGAAAGGATTTATTGGCCAAAAATTTATTTTTATGGGGTGTCTAAAACATATAATACAAAATCGTTAATTCTGGGAAAACTGTTTTTTTTTTACCAATGACATTGACGATTCCCCCCTAATATGAACAGTCTTAATGGGAGCTAAAATGAATTGATATCCCTTTTTTTTGGGGAGTGGCAAACGTTTTTAGAATTTTAAAGGTACTTTTTTTAGAACAGTTCCCGGCAAGACCACTTTTTTTAAAAAAATATTTTCTTGAACATGCTGCTTTTTCCCCTATAGAAAAACTTAGGGGTTTTTAATTGTGATGTTGTACGGTTGATTATGGTTTATAAATGTAAATGAGCAGAATCAAAAAAATTGGGCATCTGTGATCTCTCTAAAAAAGGAAATTGAAGCTGATCAAACAAAGGGAAACACTTGCTGAAATAATGCATATTAATCATGTTGCAGTAAATTTGAAAAAGCAATAAACATGAAACAAAAGGAAAATTTTCAATAGCTACATTAAGAACTTTATCAAAAAAAATATGAAGCCATAACTGTCCCGAAAAAATGCACTTCACATTGTCAAAAGACACAAAAAAAGGGGGAAAAGTAAAAGGGGGGATATTTGTCGATCATCAAAGGATATTAAAATTACAAAACGTGAAAAAAAAATGTGACATTTTTGCTTGCAAAAAAACTTTCCTGTAATGTTAGCAAAAGTGTCTGTGATTTTTGTCCTTTATTAAGGTCACGCACTTTTTGGAACAATTTAGTTAAAAGCTTTATTGGATTTTTTTCTCAAATTATGAAAAAACAAATAGAAAAAATCCTTCAAATAGGTAAATATATTTTCTCTTAGTTAAATTATTCACTGAAATTCTGATTTTTATCTTGTATATTGAAAATAATTAAAAAAAAAAAGAAATGGGGTGCATCCTCCCGCGACGATTAACGTTAGTATCGAGTGCACACCTGACCCCGGGTTTTCTCGTTTTTAAATTTTAAAAAAAAATAACAAATTGTTATTCATTAAATTTTATATTTTTTTTTTATTATTAACATTTATTCTAAATCCCTTAATTCTGCCAGGCTTAAAATTACAGTTCATTCAAAACCTTTTTATAATATGAGAATTCATTTCAATAAATCTTTTTTTCTTTTTTGTATACATAGTCATGCACTTGGTTTAATCTCCTTACAATTAAAAAATTATATCAAGAATAATGTATTTCATTTTTAAAAAAAAAAATCGTGTTAGGTGGATACTTCAGCCAGTATAAGAACAAATTTAATAATTATCGGGGACTTCCATGGGGTTGTCTTGCAGAGCAAAGTTTTTTTAAAAGGGAAAGGGTAAAAATTAGAAATTGACACTCAGATATTGTTTTTATATTTAGCTCAGATCCCGAAAAATTTGTCTTCAAAAATAGCCCCATCACAGAAAATCTGGATTCACAAAAGGGATGTTGTTAAAAATGGTAATAGTATACGAAATGCTTTTTTTTTTCAGGGGCAGAAAATTCAGCATCCACCACTTTTTCAGAATTCAAAAGGGGATTTATTACAAAATTTCCCCTTTTAAATTTTGTCACTGGATGTGAAATCTATAGTCTCTTTTTCGGCAGTTGAAACCCTTCTGAAGTATTTTTAAATGGATCCCAACCCCTTCGTAACTTGGGTATCAATCTCCCTCGTCTGTGTACTTGTTGATGCTTTATTATCGTCGAATGCTCGTTGTGATTTAAAAAATATATCTATGATTTTTTTTTTAATCCACTGCCGTAAATACCTTATACCGTGAATTATAATTAACGTGTGAAATTTTGAAAGTACATTCAAAAACAGATTCGGTAGCTAATCGATTCGGCCAAAACGGTAGAATTGTACGAAGTACAGCATTTTTAAAGTTTTTTTGCAGACGTCTGTTGGTTGCCTAGACTCACATGAACGTTCCGGGGTGCCGATGGAATGGATATGATAAAAAGGAGCATGGGTTAGCCTATTTTTAAAAATGACATTTGTACTTTTTAAAAAGGATCTTAAAAAGGGAAAAAAAACTTTAAAATTTAAAAATTATTTCTCCCAAACTGTTTCAATTTAAAATTAGAAACAGAAAAATAAAATAAATTTAACCCATTTCTTAAAAATAATTTACTTAAAATATATATTACTTAAAAAATTTAAAATATAAAAAATTTACTTATCTTATTAATACTTTAATTAAAAAAAAAGGGTTTTAAAAAGTATTAGCGACTTTTCCCTGGGCTTGTCTTCCCGGCAAAAAATTTTTTTAGTTTTTTTGAAAACCCCCTCAGTTCTTTTTTTTTAAATTTTGCTGATATCTTTTATTTTTTTTTTCTAAAATAGCCACGGCATTTTGCAATATGTTTCCCAAATTTTAAAATCAAGAAAAGGGGAAAAAAACATAATAATTATCCTATTAAATTAAATTTTTTTTTTTTTTTTTATTAAAAAATAGCATATACGGGAAAATTTTAAAACTTTTTTTATTAATTTGTACGGTTTTTTAATTAAGATCGTGTTTTAACTTTAGCGTCAAAAAAGGGCATTATTATTGCATTGTTTTTAAAGTATAAGGGGGGCGCGATAAAATTGTGATTGAAAGGGGGGGCCAGTATTGGAAGTTTGAGAAACACTGTTCTGGGGAAAAAAAAATAGTGGTGGGCATGTAACAAACAGACTATTGGGAAAAAAGGGGGCAATTTCAAAGAAACAGTTGGGCATAACTTTTTTAACTAATTGGAATTTCTCGACAAGCGCCATACATATTCGTGATCAGCGTTGAATTCTGTGAAAAAAAAACTGATTGGTGAGAATTGGCCGGTTTTTTTTAAATCAGCCCGGTAAGTTATTTCAAGCCAAATTGGTCTTTTTTAAAAAGGTGTTTTTTTTAAAAAATTACAGGAATTTCGTGAAACGGAGCCCGATTTAGTTCCTGGTAAAATTTCGAGTGAAATGGGTAACTTTGGTACGTTTCTGGGGAAAAAAAGTGGTGGGCTTTTTCCCCGGGGCTTTGAAAGGGGCATGAATTTAAAAAAACAGTTGGCAAACAAATTAAATGGAAATTCCGACAAGCGCCATACATATTCGTGATCGCGTTGAATTCGGGAAAAAACAAGTTTGGGGAATTCTAGGAAGACAAAAATGATCCAAACGCACGGAAAAGAACTGCGTCCAATTAACCCCAAGAAAACCAAAACTTCAAAAGAATAATCCCCAAAATTTAAAAATTTTTTTTTCCTTTTTTTTTGGGTTGTTTTATATTTGTCATAGAAATGCATTCCAAGGCAAAAACTGGGTTCTAAAATCCGGGTAATGTTTTTAGTGTCTTTGGGTTTGGGGCGGCCTCTCGTTCGAAAGCACACGGTTTTTAAAATCGGTCAATAAGTTGGCCAAACTGGTGGTTTTTTAAAAAAGGTTTCATTTTTAAAAAAAATTTCAAATTTCTGAAACCAGGAAAAAAAGTTCCCGGGCAAATTTCTAGTAAAAAAGGGTCATTTTGGTATGTTTCTGTTTAAAACAAAAAAAAGTGGTGGGGATGTCACTGGGAAAACTATTGAAGAGGGGCCCAAATTTTAAAAAAAAGTTGGGGGTAACTTTTGAAATAATTAAATTTCGACAAGCATCCTTATTTGATCAGCGTAGAATTCTTTTCAAAAAAAAACTAAGTTTGGGGAAATTGGAGGTTTTTTTAAAACATTCGGTAAGTTGGCTTTCAAGACAAATAAGTTGGGATTTTTTAAGGGGTTTAAAAAATAAGAAATTTTGTGAAACGGGGACCCGATTTAATTCTGGTCAAATTTCGAGTGAAATGGGTCACTGTGGTAAGTGTTTAGGGGAAAAAAGTGGTGGCCATGTCACGGAAACAGACTATTGAGAGAGGGCACGAAATTTAAAGAAACAGTTGGGCATAACTTTTTTAAATTTATTAATTTCGACAAACATCATACTTTTTGTGATCAGCGTTGAATTCTGTGCAAGAAAAACTAAGATTGGGGAGTTGGGTGGTTTTTAAAAACGGTCGGTAAGGCTTTTGCCAAATTGTTCGGTTTTTTTAAAAGGTTTTTTATTTTAAAACAAGTTCAGAATTTTAGAAAAAGGACCAAAATTTTAAAATTCCCCGGTAAAATTTCGGTGAAAAGGGGAACTTTGGGGTTTCAGGGGAAAATAAAATAGTGGTGGGCGTAAATGAAACAGACTTTGAAAGAGGACAATTTCAAAAAAAACGGGGGTAATTTTGAATAAAAAGGAACCCAAACATCATAATATTCGTGATCAGCTAAATTTTTCAAGCAAATTGTAGAAATTGGTGGTTTTTAAACAGTCGGTAAGTTATTTCGCCAGGGTGGGGTTTTTTTGAAGGTGTTTCATTTTAAAACAAATTCAGAATTTCGGGAAAAGGGGGACAAAATTTGATTCTGTTTTTATGAAATGGGGAACTTTTGGGATGTTTCTGGGGAAAAAATAGTGGGGGATTTACAAACAGACTTTTTTAAAAAGGGGGATGAATTTAAAAAAAAGTTGGGGGTCTTTGGGGCTAATTGGGAAATTTCCCGCCCAAATATTCGTGATCGGCGTTGAATTCTGTGAAAAAAAAATGTTTGGTGAATTCAAAAGAAAAAAATTGATCCCAAAAGCCTGAAAAGAGCTGCGTCGCAATTTGGCCCATATAAAAAACGAAAGCTTTAAAAAAGGGTAATACCAATTAAAATTTTTCCTTTTTTTTTGGGGTTTTTTTGATACTTTAAGAAATGCATTACCGTGCGAAAGAGTTCTAATAATCGCGGGTAAGGGTTTTTAACGGTTTGGGGGGGGCCTCTCGTTCGAAGGACACCGGTTTTAAAAATCGATAAGTTGGCTTTCAACACAAATATCGGTTTTTAAGGGGGGTCTATTTTAAAAAAAAGTTCAGGGAATTTCTGAAACGGGGACCAGATTTGATTCCTGGTCAAATTTCAGGAAGGGTCACTTTTGGTAAGGGCTAGGGGAATAAAAAAAAAATGGGGGCATGTCACCAAACGGCTATTGAAAAAAGGGGCAAATTTCAAACAAACAGTTGGGGATAACTTTTGAATTAATTGGAATTTCAACAAGCATCATACATATTCGTGATCAGCGTTGAATTTTGTGCAAGTAAAACTAAGATTGTTGAGAATTGGCCGGTTTTTTAAAATCGGTCGGTAAGTTGACTTTCAAGCCAAATTGGTCGGTTTTTTCAAGAAGGTGTTTCATTTTTAAAACAAGTTACAGGAATTTCATGAAACGGAGATCAAATTTAGATTCCTGGTGAAATTTCGAGTGAAATGGGTAACTTTGGTAAGTGTCTAGGGTAAAAAAGAAAAAAATAGTGGTGGGCATGTCACTGAAACAGACTATTGAAAGAGGGCATGCATTTCACAGAAAGAGTTGGGCGTAACTTTTGAATTAATTGGAATTTCGACAAGCGCCATACATATTCGTGATCAGCGTTGATTTCTGTGCAAGAAAAACTAAGTTTGGTAGGAATTCTAGAAGAAAAAAATGATCCAAACGCACGGAAAGAAAATGCATCTCAATTTAAACCCAAAGAAAGACGAAAGCTTCAAAAAGGATAATACCGCAATTAAAATTTTTTTCCTTTTTTTTCGGTGTTTTTTTTATATTTGTCATAGAAAAGCCATTACCAAAGTGCAATAAATCGAAATCTAATAATCGCAGGGTAATGTTTTAAAAGTCTTTGGGTTTGGGGGCGGCCTCTCGTTCGAATGACACCCGGTTTTTTTAAAATCGATCGATAAGTTGGCTTTCAACACAAATAGGTCGGTTTTTTCAAGAGGGTGCTTCATTTTTAAAAAGAAGTTACAGGAATTTCGTGAAACGGAGACCAGATTTAGATTCCTGGTCAAATTTCGAGTGAAATGGGTCACTTTGGTAAGTGTCTAGGTTAAAAAAAAAATAGTGGTGGCCATGTCACTGAAACAGACTATTGAAAGAGGGCACGAATTTCAAAGAAACAGTTTTGCATAACTTTTGAATTAATTAGAATTTCGACAAGCATCATACATATCGTGATCAGCGTTGAATTCTGTGCAAAAGAAAAAAAGATTGGTGAGAATTGGCTGGTTTTTTTTAATCAGTCGTTAAGTTGACTTTCAAGCCAAATTGGTCGGTTTTTTCAAGAAGGTGTTTCATTTTAAAACAAATTACAGGAATTTCGTGAAACGGAGACCAGATTTAGATTCCTGGTCAAATTTCGAGTGAAATGGGTCACTTTGGTAAGTGTTTTGGGTAAAAAAAAAAATAGTGGTGGGCATGTAACTGAAACAGACTATTGAAAGAGGGGACGAATTTCAAAGAAACGGGCGTAACTTTTGAATTTATTGGGAAATTTTGACAAGCATCAACATATTCGTGATCAGCGTGGAATTCTGTGCGAAAAACTAAGTTTGGTAGAATTCTAGGAAGACAAAAATGATCCAAACGCACGGAAAAGAAATGCATCTCAATTAAGCCCATATGAGAAGACGAAAGTTTCAAAAGGATAATACCACAATTAAATTTTTCCTTTTTTTCGGTGTTTTTTTGATATTTCATAGAAATGCATTACCAAAGTGCAATAAATCGAAATCTAATAATCGCAGGGTAATGTTTTAAAAATCTTTTGGGTTTGGGGGGCCTTCGTTCGAATGACACCCGGTTTTTAAAATCGATCGATAAGTTGCTTTCAAACAAATAGGTCGGTTTTTCAAGAGTGCTTCATTTTTAAAAAAAGTTACAGGAATTTCGGAAACGGAGACCAGATTTAGATTCGGTCAAATTTCGAGTGAAATGGGTCACTTTGGTAAGTGTCAGGGTAAAAAAATAGTGGTGGCCAGTCACTGAAACAGACTATTGAAAGAGGGCACGAATTTCAAAGAAACAGTTTTATAACTTTTGAATTAATTAGAATTTCATAAGCATCATACATATTCGTGATCAGCGTTGAATTCTGTGCAAGAAAAACTAAGATTGGTGAGAATTGGCTGGTTTTTTTTAATCCGTCGTTAAGTTGACTTTCAAGCCAAATTGGTCGGTTTTTTCAAGAAGGTGTTTCATTTTAAAACAAATTACAGGAATTTCGTGAAACGGAGACCAGATTTAGATTCCTGGTCAAATTTCGAGTGAAATGGGTCACTTTGGTAAGTGTTTTGGGTAAAAAAAAAAATAGTGGTTTGCATGTCACTGAAACAGACTATTGAAAGAGGGCATGAATTTCACAGAAACAGTTGCGCATAACTTTTGAATTTATTGTAATTTCTCGCGCCATACATATTCGTGATCAGCGTTGAATTCTGTGCAAGAAAACTAAGTTTGGTAGGAATTCTTGGAAGACAAAAAAATGATCCAAACGCACGGAAAAGAGAACTGTCGCAATTAAGCCCATATGAGGGGCAAAGCTTCAAAAGGATAATACCGCAATTAAATTTTTCCTTTTTTTTTGGTGTTTTTTTGATACTTATAGAAATGCATTACCAAAGTGCAATATCGAGTTCTAATAATCGCAGGGTAATGTTTTAAGTGTCTTTGAGTTTGGGGGTGGCCTCTCGTTCGAAGGACACCCGGTTTTTTAAAATCGGTCGATAAGTTGGCTTTCAAGACAAATAGGTCGGTTTTTTCAAGAAGGTGTTTCATTTTTAAAAATTACAGGAATTTCGTGAAACGGAGACCAGATTTAAATTCCTGGTCAAATTTCGAGTGAAATGGGTCACTTTGTGGTAAGTGTCTAGGGTAATAAAAAAATAGTGGTGGCCATGTCACTGAAACAGACTATTGAAAGAGGGCACGAATTTCAAAGAAACAGTTAGGCGTAACTTTTGAACTAATTGGAATTTCGACAAGCGCCATACATATTCGTGATCAGCGTTGAATTCTGTGCAAGAAAAACTAAGTTTGGTAGGAATTCTAATTACAGGAATTTAAAAATTACAGGAATTTCGTGAAACGGAGATCAAATTTAGATTCCTGGTGAAATTTCGAGTGAAATGGGTAACTTTGGTAAGTGTCTAGGGTAAAAAAAAAAAATAGTGGTGGCCATGTCACTGAAACAGACTATTGAAAGAGGGCATGAATTTCACAGAAACAGTTGGGCGTAACTTTTGAACTAATTGGAATTTCGACAAGCGCCATACATATTCGTGATCGGCGTTGAATTCTGTGAAAAAAAAACTACGTTTGGTAGGAATTCTAGGAAGACAAAAAATTGATCCAAACGCACGGAAAAGAGAAGTCTGTCGCAATTAAGCCCATATGAAAGACGAAAGCTTCAAAAAGGATAATACCGCAATTAAAATTTTTTCCTTTTTTTTTTCGGTGTTTTTCTGATACTTGTCATAGAAATGCATTTCCAAATAATAACTCAGTTCTAATAATCGCAGGTAATGTTTTTAATTCTTTAGTTTTGGGGGGGCCTTCCGAAGACACCCCTTTTAAAATGGTCGATAAGTTGGCTTTCAAGACAAAAGGTCGGTTTTTTTTAAGAAGGTGTTTCATTTTTAAAAATTGGTTTTGAAACGGAGACCAGATTTTAAAATTCCTGGTCAAATTTTAGTAAAATGGGCCTTTTTGGGGGTCTAGGGTTAAAAAAAAATTAGTACTGAAACAGACTATTGAAAAAGGGGGCACAATTTCAAAGAAACAGTTGGGGATAACTTTTTTATTTTGGAATTTCAACAAGCATCATACATATTGTGATCAGCGTTGAATTTTGTGCAAGAAAAAAATAAGATTGGTGAGAATTGGCCGGTTTTTAAAATCGGTCGGTAAGTTGACTTTTAAGCCAAAAATTTGGGCGGTTTTTTTTTAGAAAAGTTTTTTATTTTAAAAAAAGTTACAGGGAAATTTTTGCCGAGACCAAATTTAAATTCCTGGTGAAATTTAGGGGAAAAAGGGGAAATTTGGTAAGTTTCTAGGGTAAAAATAAAAATAGTGGTGGGCATGTAAGAAACAGACATTGAAAGAGGGGGCGAATTTCAAAGAAACGGGCGTAACTTTTTAATTAATTTGGGAAATTTTGACAAAAACATCATACATATTCTGATCAGCGTTGAATTCTTTCAAGAAAAAAATAAGTTTGGTAGGGAAATTTGGAAACAAAAA
This sequence comes from Trichonephila inaurata madagascariensis, assembly GCA_019973955.1. Taxonomy (NCBI): domain Eukaryota; kingdom Metazoa; phylum Arthropoda; class Arachnida; order Araneae; family Nephilidae; genus Trichonephila; species Trichonephila inaurata. Next base: position 50,286 of record BMAV01008319.1, read on the forward strand.
AATGATCCAAACCCCGGAAAGAAATGCATCTCAATTTTAAACCCATATGAAAGACGAAAGCCAAAAAAAGGGTAATACCGCAATTAAAATTTTTCCTTTTTTCGGTGTTTTTTTTTATTTTCATAAAAAGCATTCCCCAAATGCAAACGAAATCTAATAATCGCAGGGGTTTTTTTAAAAGCTTTTTGGGTTTTTGGCCTCGTTCGAATGACACCCGGTTTTTAAAATCGATCGATAAGTTGGCTTTCAACCAAATGGTCGGTTTTTTTTAAGAGGGTGCTTCATTTTTAAAAAAAATTACAGGGAATTTCATGAAACGGGGACCAGATTTGATTCCTGGTCAAATTTTGAGTGAAATGGGGCACTTTGGTAAGTGTCTGTTAAAAAAAAAGTGGTGGCCATTCCCGAAACAGACTATTGAACGAGGGCACGAATTTCAAAATTTGTTGGGCGTAACTTTTGAATTAATTGGAAATTTTAACAAGCATCAAACATATTCTGATCAGCGTTGAAGTTTTGCGAGAAAAACTGATTTTGAGTCTTGGCCCGGGTTTTTTAAAAACAGTCGGTAAAAGGGCTTTCAAGCCAAATTGGTGGTTTTTTTAAGAAGGTGTTTATTTTTAAAAAAAATTACAGGAATTTCTTGAAACGGAACCACATTTAGATTCCTGGTCAAAATTGAGTGAAATGGGTCACTTTGGTAAGTGTCTGGGGGAAAAAAATAGTGGTGGGCATGTCACGAAACAGACTATTGAAAAAAGGGCATGCATTTCACAAAAAAAGGGGGTAATTTTTAACTAATTAATTTCGACAAGGCATACATATTCGTGATCGGCGTTGAATTCTGTGAAAAAAAAACTAAGTTCGGTAGGGAAATTTTAGGGAAAAAAAAATTGATCAAACGCACGGAAAGGAACTGCGTCGCAATTTAAACCTATATGAAAGACGAAAACTTCAAAAGGATAATACCGCAAGTAAAATTTTTTTTTTTTTTTTTTCGGTGCTTTCTTTCATAGAAATGCATTTCCAAAGTGCAATAACTCCCGTTCTAATAATCGCAGGTTAATGTTTTAAGGGGGTTTTTTGTGTTTGGGGGGGGCCTCTCGTTCGAAGGACACCCGGTTTTTTTAAAAATTTGGGCGATAAGTTGGCTTTCAAACAAATAGGTCGGTTTTCAAAAAGGGGTTTCATTTTAAAAATTCAAATTTCGGAAAAGGGACCAGATTTAAACCTGGTCAAATTTCGAGGAAATGGGTCACTTTTTGGGAATGTCTAGGGTAATAAAAAATAGTGGGGGGATGTCCTAAACAGACTATTGAAAGGGGCACGAATTTCAAAAAAAACAAAATTGGGGATAACTTTTTAATTAATTGGAATTTCAAAAATTAAATATTCTTACACTTTTTTTAAAAAAACTAAATTTAAATTTCCTTTTTTTAAAAAAGGTCAATTACTTTTTTAAGCAAATTTCGGTTTTTTTTAAAATTTTTATTTTAAAAAAGTTCAAATTTT
>BMAV01008320.1:0-39327 GCA_019973955.1 Trichonephila inaurata madagascariensis
TTTTAATTAAATTACGTATTTCACCCAAATAATCATGTATATAAAATTTCGCCCAATTGGGCCCTTTAAAATGTATTTTTTCATGAAAATTCTACCAAGATAAATAAATAAATAGAGATTGAGAGCTAATAGTATGAATTGAAAAATAGAGAATATAGAAAGAAATACACGCGTATAAAGCGAGACAATGAATAAACTACTATAATTTAAAACAAATTAAATTGATATAAGATAATTAGGAACTCTTAAGAACTATACCATCAACTTATTTTGCCAAAAAACAGGTAAACTGGATAGCTTCTTTAGTATTAAATTTAAGGAAAAAAAAAACCTACTGTCGAAATTGCAGTGCACGCTGAAGCGGAAGACGAAGAAAAGCTTGGATCGGACTGATTCGACGGTGAGGGGAGAGAGAGTGGGGCTATGAAAGGTTACAATGTACATTATACTATTCAGTACTTACTCATTTGTCAATAATCATTGCTTAGGAGTTAATAATTTTATAGAAAAATAATTTTATTTAGAGTCTAAAATAACCTAACTAAAATTAAGTCTCCATTTTTTCCACATAGTTCGACTCCTTTGTGGCAATATTAAATATTTTGAAATTATTTTTTAATTATTTTCCTCTTAATCTCCATATCATAGAACATCTTTTCCGCATAAGTAGGTCCCGCTTAATAATTATTTTATTTTCTCCAAAGAACCGTAATCCACCCTATTGATTATGGTTTAAAATTATTTGGTCTAAATCAATAGACTTCGTATTCCTTCGAACGTTAATAATTAGTTAATAAATCAATACTTTATTCCCTTAAATTAGCCGTACGCAAAAGGAAATATCAATTTGGTCATACTGATGATTAGTATGTACTTCTTTGAAGCTGAATGCATCCTGTTATTTAACCTCTTAAAAGGTCAAATTCTTCCCAAAATGTTTCCAAAAAAGGCACATTTTTTTTGTTGTATATAACTAAGAATACTACTTAACAGAATGTGAAAATGGAAGAATTTTATTTTAGTTTTCAATTTTAAAGTTTTCACACTATTTTTTATTTTATAATTGTGGAAAACAAAAAACCCTAAATGTTTGCTTTTATAAGTACACTCTGCATACTGTGAAAAGTGCTTCACATATATCTTAAAATAATTTTTTAAAAAAAAATTCTTACAAAAAAATTATGTTTTTACCTCTTTTGAGGACACAGTTGAGGCTTTGAGGACAGTTGACGCTTTTGTGTATGTACATATAAATATGCTCACACAATTTGAAGTATGGTGTAATACTAAATTTTACATTGGAGTGGGAACAGAGATATCAGCTTATTTTATTATTATTATCTTTCCCTTTTCATTGCCTTTCAAGAAACAAAGTGCATATTGTCATGCCAATTCCTGTTCTTAATCGAATATTTTCAAGAATCTAAATAATAATAAAGAAAGAAAGAAAGAATCTTTCAATAAAAATTTCCTGCGTTCACCACAATGAAAATCCAAGATGAGAAGTATTTCAATACCATGGACAAACTGCATCGCTTAAAAACACTCGCAATTATAATTTCACTATAACAGCGTTTCTCAAACTGTGGGGCGCGCCCCTAGGGGGGCGTAATAACTCTAAGAGGTGTGCGCGAGCATATTGAAAAGTCAAAAACAAAAGATTATTTAAGAAAATTATTAATTTAAGGAAAGAGTGAACAAACAAAATACATTCTGACATAATAAAAATAAAATACACATTTACACTAATATAATACACTTATAAATGTATCAGTACTGCACTATGTATTTTATAATTAATTTAACAATATTAAGTTAAGAACAAGTTTAAAAATTACCAGTAACCCCATGGGTTTGTCATACAAAAAATTAAATACAAAAATTAACACTTATCTTGATAATTTGTACAGTTTATTATTAGTCCCTTAACTGCCAATTAAAAGTTACTCAAATCCTTCCCCGATACCACCGTTTTCCGCGTAGACGCGCGTATGTGATTTTTTGGAGAGAGGTGGAGGAAGAAAAGGAATAAATAATCAAATCCCATGAAATAAGTAAATCCTTCGTTAACACCGTCAATGTCCTTTTGTTGCATTCCAAGGCTTTCAGAATTATTTTAAGGATAGCATTGCACAGAAAAGATCGTACTTCGGAAAGACGTATATATACGTCCGGGGTAATTATCGTTTTGATTGAGCGAGACGTTTATATACGTCGGTGGCACTTTAGGTTAAAGTCGTGTTGTAGCTTTAGAGTCAAAGTTTAGTGTTATTGTATTCAATACATTATTATTGTATGGAAGGGGGCGCAATGAAAATTATGATTGAATATTGGGACACAAACAGTGAAAGTTTGAGAAGCATTGCACTATAAGGATTAAAAATATGTGCAAATCAAGGATAGAAAGAAGAAAATATCGGTGCCCGTACAGTGTACGGGCAGACCAATTAAGGGGTTAAGCATTTTTAGTATTCCGTATATTTGATTTTGATATCGAAAATTTGAATCTTGAATTATCAATACATCCATAAGAAACAATGTTTCATAACAGATAATTATTTTATAGAGGACTTAAATGTTATTTAATGGCTTAGTACTTTCTCTTTACACAAAATTAAAAGGAATAATGTAACTCAGTGCTTCTCAAACTATCAATATTTGTGACCCAATTTTCAGTCATAATTTTCATCGCGTACCCCTCATACAATAACTATGTATTGAATATATTAATAATATACTTCAACGCTAAAGTTACAATGAGATTAGAATTATAAACTGCACAAATTATCAAGATAAGTATTATATTTTGTATATAATTTTCTATATGACAACATCGTGGAAGTCACTAGCAATTACTAAACTTGTTTTCTAATTTAGTACTGATAAATTCATTAACAAATACATCAATCAGTACTGATACATTTATAAGTATCTTATATTAGTGGGAATATGTATTTTATTTTTTTATTATATCAGAATGTATTTTGTTTTGCTTCCTTTCAGTACATTGATAACTATTTTAAATATTTTATTTTCGAGGAGGGCACACTTCACAGTTTGAGAAACGCTGAAGTAACTACGACATCAACAGAATAAATTGCGACATCAACAGAAATACTTGCATAAAAGCACCCTTTAAGATCAACTACTGCTGTAATAGTTTTTATTTGTGGTAAAACAACTTTTATAGTGAAAGATTTGATTTGTTAAAAGCAATCCCCTATTTGTGTATTGCATTTTTATAGCACGATTTCGCTTTAACACAATTCGATAACTGGGGGAAAAAACCCGTACAACACGGCTTCGCTCTAAATCAGTTTGACATAGAAATTCTAGAATACCATTAAAAAAAATAAGAGATTTCAAGTTCAAAAGATATCGCATTGGAAATTTTCCATGTGAAATGTATGTCGAATCACAATTGCCTACAGAATTAAGAAATTTATACGAATTTGAAATTCATACCACTCGTAGAGTGTTGAGTGTATTTTAAAAATTTTTGTAATCACTCTGTTTTGGAGTGCCTTTTCTTTAAAAATGGTAATTATTCTTTTCAATTTTGCAAATTAATTTGTAGCCTTTGATGGTAAGGAAAAGTACACTTTAACAAAAACATATTTCATCTTTCTAGGGAAAAAAATTACAGATTTTAAATGCCATCTAAAAGATGAGGATGTAGCAAAAACTTTAGATTTAAATGAAACAACAAATAGGATTAAACAAAACAAAAAAAATTTAATTTAAAACCTTCGTTGTGCTGTTGGCTGCTCGATTTCCGCAAATATGACTTTTCGTCCCAGAGCATCAGTATTGAAGGGCTGATAGAGAAAATTAGTAATTAATCTAATTAATTATTGATGTCAACAAGTAAAAGAGAAACTTTGCTACAAAAAAATGAAAAAGATCACATCGGATTTTAAAGAATCAAAAGATCGTACAACAGAAATGATTCCCATATTCATAGGTCATGGTAGATGAATTGTCATGGTTGCGGGCTAGAGGCCGGCGCTTTCGAGTTGTGGGTTCAAGTCCTGGACCCGCTGTGTTACAGCAGGCTGATGCACGTTAAGACTCAGTCCTTCCGTTGACGAGGTGTAAAACTTTGCAGGGGAGGTGTTAGCTCAGGTTTCGTCCTGAACATATGATCATGACTCAAAATTACGGAGTCCGTCGCCCAAAACCCTCATGTTGCTTCATAGTGCACTGCAAGTCAAAATTCAATAAGTCTTGACAATATACAGAAAAACCCTGCTACCCTGTAAATGTACTAGTCCTCGTGTAAGAACTTAAATATAAGTACGAATAGTTTACCAATGTATATATATAAAATCTTAAGTAGCTACTAATTTATTCAAAAGTTGGTTGATCTGGTACCACTTGTGTACCAAACTGCGCTTTCTAGTATCCCCAGAAATCCCAGATTTCTGGCGTTCTGACTTAAACGTTACGAAGCACACTTCATTTTTCCTTTTGACACTGACTAAGGCTCCCTTTCGTTAGTGTTTTGTTTCGCTTTCCATAGTTTGTATAACTATTTTTGTTATTTATTTTTACTTTTTCTTGCCAATGTGGCATCGTCATTTGATTTCAGCGAAAATGATACTGAATGAGAATATTTGCCGGAAACCGATGAATACAACAGGGACTCTGTTGCGACATCTATATTTGTTGTGAAGAAGATGAAGAAATGGAACAAAACTGACAATACACTGATACAACGCATATGGAAAAGTTTTCTTGCTCCAAGAAACATTTCGAGAAATTTGTAATTTTAATTTTCCTATTTTTTTTTCAAATATTTGCAACCCAGACATTTATTAACTTATCTTTTGTAACTTTATGCAATCCCAATGAAAGAAAATCTACCATAAAATGTGTCCAGTGCCGGTGACACTGGTTGTACTCTTAAATAAGCCATGTGCCCACATGAGGTTACAGTGGATTTTGCCCTATATATAGCATCTATCCACTAGTGGTTACAAGGTACGAAAGGAATTAATATCGAGAGAGAAACTATATTTAAAACAAACAAAAAATTCTGATTTTGAGTTTATTAATACATGATATTGCACTAAGCCATCCGGAAATGTTATACAAATTTCACCAAAATATATTTTTTCCACAAGTAACAGCTTCCGCAATTTAACCATTAAATCTTAGGGAATTATAGTTATATTTAAAACTCTTATTATACGTCCTGAAATTATTACAATAGGTTTCGAACAAAGTCAACAGTTATGCCTAGTGCAGTGATGGCGAACCTATGACCCACACAAGCTTTTTAACTGACCCGTAATTGCTAGGCAATCATTTGTTTGTTTACGCAGGTTTATTTAGATTTTCAAATTTGTGTGGATTTTTTGTATTCTATTTGAATTTTTTCAAGCACATTGACAGGAAAGCAATTTAAATGCTATCTATAACCTTCAGTTTGATCATTACAGTTCCAAATTTACGCAACTGACAACAAATGTATATGAAAGTATGTAGTATTTGAAATAAAGCAAAAGTGTCTACAAAATATCAAATAAAGTGTATAGTTTTACTCACATTTTGTTTGTTGAAAACAAATCTAAGACTAAAGACAACAATCAAAAAAACATTTAAAGCACTTTCTTCGGATAAAATGCATTTTGTAAGGTTTGTGACGTCTCTCGCGTTCTTCTTCTAACATAACTCCTACGTTCTTTGACGGCCACGATTAATGGCAAAACTTTTCCAACTCAATACCAAGAAGAGAAACAGGGCGAAAATGCAAATAAGATATACTTTAAAAGGATAGAGGGTTTAGTGAGATGAGACGGCAATCTTAGAGATAACTTAGTGCGGAACAGTTCGGAACAAGTGTTAGACGACCTACTCGCAAGGAAGAAGGATACGCTCATCGTCGCTAAGAATAATAATTATAAGAAGGAGTAATAGAACTTGAATATACCTATCTACTAGTAGCAGAATAGGTGAGTCTTCAACCAAGGTAGGAGGGTTACTCTATAAAAGGTAATATTTTGTATAGGAAGTTAGATTAGACAGTTAAATAAATATAATTAAGATAAGTGATCTAGTTGTGCGATCTGACTTAAATATTCAGTTTAATTTGTGGCTTATTCTCACTTAAAGAAAGTTGTTCTTTAGAATTAAGTAATTTAAGTTATTCTTAATAAAAGTTGTGTTAAGAATTACAAAATGTCTCATCTTTTAGATAATCCCATACCTCTAGCTTACGCGGATCCAACAAGACATAACTGTCGCAGGACGGCTATGTCACAGGTTATGTTCAGTTACGTTTTAAGAGACTTCCATAGTGCTCTTTTTTACCCGTTAAGCCGATTGAATTTTAAAGATGTTTAGTTTTAAAAATACAAAAAAAAAATAAATAAATATAAATAAACTTATATAACTCTGGTGCAAATGTGTGGGCATTAGTGACCCATGCACTAGTACTAAAAAAAAGTATGAACGAAATTTGACCCACGTCTCAAAAAGGTTCGCCTTCCCTGCCCTAGTGCATGGGTGCAAAATAATATATAGCTTTACTTCTGCTGTGCCAGAAAGAAGAGAATGACTGTGTAATATCAAATGCAATGAATCATTAGGCTGTTTAGCTACAAATCTACATATTTCCTCCATATTTTCTTCACAATAAACTATGATAATCTACATCCTATATAGCATTTGAAACTATTATTGCTAAAAATTGGTGTAGATTTGGTTATCTAATCCATGATCTCATTTTTTAAACACATAGAGTTCGAAAGAACCAGAATCCTTCTAGAAATTATCGTAAGGGTATATGAAGGACCTTTGAAAAGAAATTCAGTTCAGATAAGAAGAGAGTTCAGTCGTGTACTTTGATTGCGATAAGACACAGAATATATCTGTGGCGGCTGGCTCTGTAGCATTTCTTTGTAAATATTTTATATTGTATCTGGCAACCCTACTAGTTCAGTTTCGAGCAGTTACTCCGAGGCCATGAACCACAGAGGGTCTTGCCGTTCTCGAGATTAATAAATGTGTGTGTATATATTATCCGATGGTGTTAACTTGAACACAAAAGACACTAATAATTAACAGATCAAGCCACAACCATATATCTATCTGAGTTCCTACTAGTGAGCGTTGGCGTGGTGTGGCAGCTAGGAGAGGGGGTGCCAGCTCAGGTGTCATCCTCCGTCACTTGACCATGGTTCAAAATTACGAGATCCGTCGCCAAAAACCCTCGTATAGTTGAACAGTGCGACGTTAATATTCACTCACTCACTCTATATGGTGTGTTTATAACGAGTGCGAGATTTGCACTATTGTGAATAATCTCTTACAATATTTCTTTGCGTAGATAAGTCAATTGGTCTTCGTGTAGTCATATGGGTTTATTCTTGATCATTAATAAATATGTTATTATTCAAATAATTGTCGTCATTGGGGGCTGCATTTTCCCTATTCAAATTTGAATAAATACTTAACAGTGTGTGATGGTATAAATAAATATATAATATAGGATACGAACAAGGACTGAGAGTACGTAAGGATTTAATTTTGATTAAAAAATTAGATTTAATTTGTGTGTGTGTGGATATTGAAAAGCTGCAAATCTTTCACGTCTGCTATTCAAATAAAAAAAAACTGTTCAAAAATTCAGTTGTATGAATCGTAACCTTCTCTCTACTTTACCTGTGTCCTGAGAAGTAACGAATATTACTTCGAATAAGGGGAAACACCAAAATTATTTATAAATAAAAAGAAACATTCCTTAAAAGACTCACTTCTTCAGAAAATTTAAAACAAAATTATTTTACAAAAAGATCGTAACTACCCGAATATTTCGAAAAATTTGTATATATATTTATATATATATATTTGAAACTTTTATTACACAGTATAAAATGCAAGTCTGTACAATTTTTAAAACAAGAATTTTTTTTGTACAAATTAAAATATTTATATAATTTTAACATTTTATATAAACTTTTCGAATTCATTCTATAATGACAATCTGCTTCATTTGTGTTCGTGAAGCTATGAAACAACTCGAATCAGATCATTTCTACGAAAATGGAAGACTTCATTAACCGAATTCCATTAAGCGTCAGCCATATTGTCCGAGTCATGCTGAAGGCCCTGCATCTTTATTCCTTGGTGATTTTAATTAGATTTCCTGCGACGTCGTGTAATTAACTTAGAAAGAAAAGAGAAGAGATGCGCGATTCGAATGTTTCGTTAATTTTCCTTCAAGAGTCTCATTTATGGAATATTTCTTTGTGAAAGAATTCGCGCGCTTTTGTAATTGTTCTAATTGATTTCTTTGTTCTCATGTTCCAAGACTATTGAACAATTTCTCACTGTCTGTAATTGAATTATAATTAAAAGCATTTGCTTTTTTCAAATACAGTGATCAGTCCTTTTGTACTAACATATATTGAATAGTATTTTTTTCGATAGAAGCTAAAAACGTTAGTATTCCTAGCACCAACCCCTTTTGAGAACCACACTTAAAAACTGCTAGGATAAATTACAAAATATTTCTGTGTTGTATGTATTATTTGGAGGACCGATCCCGATTAATTTTCATAAATAACCCTGCATTTTACTAACAGATTAGATTGCTTGCCGAAATTAGTTGTCAGCTGTGTGTGTGTGTGTTTAATTGCTTCTTTTCAGTGAAATAAGTCACTTTTTGTAAAAGTGTAAAACTTTACTTAAATATTATATTAAAAAAATAATTATTGGAGCACAACTGTGTATTGAAGTACTGTAATCTGAATTTTTAATAAAGTAATTTTTTAACAATAGAAAATTTCTTACATTACTTCAAATAATTTTCCCTTAAAGGTTAGCACTTTAAGACCTTGTTAAACCCGATTTTAACCAAGAAATTTTAAAGGATGTCGTGGCTATATTACATTGTTCTCTACTACCTTGTTATTTTGTGGCCACGGTAGCGTAGTAGACAAGGTAACAGACTCATGGCCTCGAGTCATGAGTTTGAGCCTAGTACCGCTGAAGACCCGCCGAGTTGGGGAGAGATACAAATTAAATTTGTCGAGAGCTCAAGCGTGTGGGTGTGGTGGGGTATGGTGGGGTTGGGAAAGGTGCCAGAAGGACGTCTTCGTCACTTGACCTAAAATTTCGGGTTCATCGCCAAAAAACCCCCCAAGTCCTGAAGGGGCGACGTAAACATTCACTCTAGCCTTGTTATTTATTTCTTGTTTTTTTCAAAGGGTTTCCAAATTTGTGTGTGTGTGTGTGTGTGTGTGTGTGTGTGTGTGTGTGTGTGTGTGTGTGTGTGTGTGTGTGTGTGTGTGTGTGTGTGTGTGTGTGTGGGTTGTGTGTGTGGGTGTGCGAGGGTGTGTGTGTGTGTGTGTGTGTGTGTGTGTGTGTGTGTGGGGGTTTGTGTGTGTGTGGCACGTACACACAGATCTTTTTTTCCCTTAAGTTCATGGTATAAATAACAATAAAATCAATGGGTCTGTCATTAAAAATACCACCAAGAAAATTTGATTGTTTATTAAGGCATTTTAATGGGGGTTACTGGAAAACGGATTTCAAATTCCCCCACACACACACCCCCCTTAAAAATGGGCAACAAACCATGAAGGCCAGCCTACTGCGCCCACCCCGTATACGTAAATTGGGAGCTGGGCATGGCAGATGTCCCCATCAGTTGGTCAGCCCGAAGAGACTCCCAGTTTTTGAACCTTGGTACTCATTTATCGACCCACTGCAGTAGGGATGAAAGGCTGAGTTGGCCTTGCCCAGCCCGGGAAAAGAACCCGGATCTGTGGTGTGGAAGTGCGATACGCTGTCACTCGACCACTGGGCCTGTTAAAAAAAAAACAGTTCCACTAGATTCATATTTGTTTGTTTGGGTTTTCATCCACAGTTTTTCCTAAGTTTATTAGTTGTTGGTCCATTATTCTCATTTGTATTGTTATTCTTTTCATTTTCTGGATACTGGGTACCTATTTTTAACCACTTATCGATTATGAGGGTGTTAAAACTGAAAGAAAATTATAAATAAGCAATATTTCATTGCGTTTGAAAATAGTAACTCTCCTGGTAGCGTTTCCAACGAAATATCAGTTGAGGATAGTTGATTTCTGAAAAAATTTAAAAACAAAAAGAATTATACAAAAATTCATGCAAAATATTTTAGAAATATCAGGTTTCCTTTATTAACATTTTAATATCGATATTAATTTTTTTAAATAATTGTTATTATTGCACTCCGAGCATGCTACTAAACTCTCCAATACTGAAAAAAGTTATCTACATACCTAATTACAAATTAAGTAGAATTAACGAAAACAGTATATATATAAACCAAAACACATACAATTAGAGAATGCAGTTGAAAATCATCTTATTGTCAAGCTTTGAACATATGTTTGTATAGTCGGCACTTCGCTGCTATTGAGAGATAAGGAATTCGTTGGCTCACTGGTAACGGTCTGGCGGCCATATACACTCTATAACAAATAATTCTAAATATAAGAATAAAATGACTAACGAGAAAATTAATGTCATTGTGGTAAAAGCGCTAGGTGCTCTATATTAATTGTTATAATTTCTTACTAGTTCTATTCCGAAATGCTGAGTTAGTGTAAAAATGTAGAACAAAGCACACGCTTTTACCCAATGACATTATATCTTTAAATTTATTATTCTTTTTAATGAAAAACAGTTCGATTCATTATAAAAGCGTGTTTTTTAGAAATTTTTTTTCTTTTTAACTATAATTTATTTTTTATTCTTTAATTCGATCTACAATAAAAGCCTTTTTTTTTTAGTTTTTAAAACTATCATTTATTCTTTGTTGAATTTATCCTTGAGTTTGATATTTGGAGCCAGAATTATGTGGCTGTGCTGGAATTAGTCTTGCTCTTCAATGGATATTAATTAACGGGTTTGAAGGGAATTCTCTCCATTTACGGGCCTTGGATGAGTCCCGTATCATTATATTTAAAAGATTCCGTTTCTATAGATACACATGTCTCACTAATAAAAATGTGTTAAGAAGAAATATTAAAAGTTAATAGTATTATCACCTTTTAAACGTATTGCTATAATGTTAATTCGTATCATCACTTCTAAGCATATTGCTTTATCAAAATAAAAATAAAAATATTTAGCAGTTAGATCAAAAATTTATCACCTTTTTAACGTATTGCTGTAATGTTAATTCATACCGTCACTTCTAAACGTATTGCTTTATAAAAATAAAAAATATTTAGCAGTTAGAACATAAATTATTTTTATTCACATGCCCGAGTCTTTTTTTTTCTTCCTTTCTCACATAAAGAACAATTTTTTTTGTTTTATGTTTTTATAACAAGCGTTTTCATTTTTAGAGTTGCACCTTTTTAAGGGGTAGGGTCTTTTAGTCGCCATATCTGGAGTTAGTCGCCAAACTTGGAAATGGAGTATGGAATTAGTCGCCAAATTTGGAAGTGGTGTATGCATTCAGTCGCCAAATCTGGAAACGATATAATGAATTAGTCGCCAAATCTAGAAATACTTAAAATCGTTATTTTTGACGATTTTGATCAGGACAATGGAACAAATTTTGAAATTATTGTATTGTCATCGGTCCTTGACAAGTGTGCAAAATTTCGAATTAATCTGACCTTTTAAAGTGGGTAAAAATCGAGTCCAAAGATTCCATTACATACAAGTGAAACTTATAAAAGCATGTTAAAAAAAAAACGATGCACCAAGAACGAATTGTCCGATACAGACAAAAATTGGTGGGTAGAAAGATTATGTACGGAATAGCAAAAGAGATTAAAATTTCAGAAAAATTGAATGATATATTTCAGAGTTAAATAGTTACAAAGTAACGAGCTCAATAAGGTGTTGACCCATCTCTAGCCTGGATGCAAGCTGCCACACGACGTGGCATAGAGTGATGGTCTCCTGCGGTATTTCTTGCCAAATTTACTCCAATCATAGGGCAAGGTCATCAACATTCCCTGGTAGATGCAGTCGCCTTCCCATCCTATCCCAGACATGCTCTATTGAAGAGAGATCTGACGATCTGGCTGGCCAAGGAAGTGTTTGACAAGCTGTAAGACAATTCATAACAACACGGGCCGCATGTGGTCTCGCCTTATCTTCTGAAAAATAAGGCCAAGGTGCTGCAAAAGGAACGGTAGCAAAACAGTTCTCAGAATATCATCGACGCACCGTTGGGCTGTAAGTGTGTCTCTAATGATGACCAAAGGGGTCCGGCTGTCAAAATAAATGGTACCCCAGACCATTACTCCTAGTTGAGGGCCTGCGTGGCGTGCAATAGTGAAAGCAGGATCAGCACGCTGCCCTGGGCGTCTCCAGACACGTCTTCGATGATCGTCAGGACACAGTTGGAAGCAAGATTCGTCGCTAAACACTATACATCCCCAGTCAGCATGATTTCAACCTGATCGAGCCGAGCACCTGGCTCGATAGAGTGCAGGCGTAAGTGGCAGGTGGCGTACCGGTTGGTACGAACGTAAATTTCGCTCTATCAGAGGTCTGTGAATGGTCATGGTGGACACTCAAGTGTGGGTCACGCATCTGATGGTTGATAACGATGAATCAGGTGCTGTGACAGTTGATTCTACAATCAGTCCTGTCCTCATGATCTGCTGTGGCGCTAGGTCGACCGCTACCATCATGACGCTGAAGTCTGCCATTGTCCACCCATTCTTGCCAGCATCTTCTAATAGCCGCATCGCTCCGACCCATATGACGAGATATTCTCCAATTTGCCTAACCTGCCTATTTCAGTCCAATGATACAACCTCTTTCAAATTCGGACAGTTACTCGTAAGGAGCTCGAATCCTACGCCAAACAATTTTTCAGTCGTTGGAAGGTATCCTAAATCGCAATGGAACAGAAATTTTGACATTCATATTGAAAATCGCTTCTTATAGACACCTTGCTGAGTGCGCGGTTCCGATGCGCTGTAGCTCTCGCTATTCATTCGTTTGACACCAAATTTTAATCATTTACATGTTCAATAAAAATGTCTTCGCATACGAAATTTCATTACAATCGGGCAACTCCTTCTTGGTGCGTCATTTCTTTTGTTATAGAGTGTATATATTAATAATATTGGTTCTTTGATATTTCGATAGGGAATTCGTGTTTCAACTGTCTACCTTTTGCTTTGCGTAGGAGTGAGCGAGAATGCAGGTATTTGTTATAGGTGGAAGTGAGCAACCGATACCGCGGATCATATGCATGATTACGAAGTTTTTCTAACCCCCGTTGATAGCGATCACGAATATCACACTCGTAAAATAATAATTGTCAGTTTCTTCGCTTATATTATTCCCGTTCTTTGAAATAAATAATTCTAGATTTTTCATAAATTTGAATTCCTTTGAATTTGGTGCCCCCCAAAAATTTTCTCACGATCATCGGTTTGCGAACCACAAAAAGTTATGAGATAAAAGTTTAATTGCTCTGTCTCTTCTCTCTACGCCACACGCATTTTTCTTTAAACGCTATTTCTCATTTTTAGTTCTTTATGATTAAACGATTCCACTGAATCTGTTTGCGTGATCAAAGCCGGCCATCTGGGAGGGGGGAGAAGGTATGGTGTTCACTGGGGCGATTGCAGGAGCCCCAACATAATCAAGAATTAAAATAATGTAATAATTTGTGGCACCACATTCAGAAGTATGTATTGTAAAAATTTTGAGGATATTGCAATATGGTTTATTTTCTGCACCTACAAAAAAGATGGAAAATCCTAAAAGAAAAACATTTAAACGTTAGTTTCAAACCATTGGGTGACACTTGTTCGGAAGCCAAAAAGATTCAGTTAAAGCAATGTATAAACAGTTTGAACCAATTAGTAATGCTCTAGAATAATTAATTGATGTTAGTTACGAAAATACAGCGGTATCCGAAGCCAAAAGTCTATTGGATTCAATAAAAGAAATATTATATATTTAATGTTTAATATCTTTGCAATATTGTCCAAAATTACTCTATCAATTAACTATTTCAAGCAAAAACGATTTTTCTTGACTCGGTTTTTTAGTCAATAAAATTAAAACTGAAATTCACAAAATTTAAGAATAAACTTTAACACATTTTTTAGACAAAGGTAAAAGTACTAGCACGTGATTTGAATATTTCAGAACATTTTCCTGAAAAAAAAAAAATTATATTCCTGAATTGGATAAAGTTATAGAAGAATTGAAATGTTATTTTTTAACACTGTAATTGATACTGTTATTATACAGATAGAAGATAGATTTAAAAGTATACAGACTATTATTTGAGTTTTCAAATTTATCACCGATATAAAAACCTTAAAAAAACATGATTTTAAAAAATTTACAATAAATTTTGTAAATTTTTATTAGAAAGATGTAAACGTCAAAGCCTAATCCAGGAAATTGTTTTGCTAATGGATTTGATTTTGAATGAAAGGGATGCATGTAATGCACAGGATATATCAATACATCCTAAAAATAATTATAAGTAATTTTTAAATGCATTAACTTGTGTTAAAACCTTTCTTTACGTTGCCAGTTTCTATACCTAATGCTGAGCGCTCTATCAGCAAATTAAAACTATCAAAAATTATCTTCGATCAAGCACATGTGCAGAACGCTTAAAATGCCTGCTATATTAGCATCAAAAAAGGAATTGTGAGAATTTGTAATTTTTCTGAAGAAATCAATGCATTAACAAAATTGTTCATGATTTAGTAATTTATAATCGTGTCAGTAATTTTTTTAAAAATTTATTTTACAAAAAGTTAAGACGCCAAAAGGTTTTTTGCACCCAAGTCACCTTATAGAGCAAGCTGGCGCTAAGTAATTCATGTAAAAACATCGTGTTTAAATGTGACTCATTCTTAGAGTTAAATATTCACTTCAAATCCAAACGAATTGTGTAATACTTCTAAAAATAAACATCACTCCATTGCTGAGACAGGGAAAAAAATTCTTCAGATTTATGGGAAGCAAAATTTACGGAATTCTAAAAACATCTGGGAGATAACTATCCATGGATCGACAGCTATTTTAAATTGCTGTATTTCATTGCAGGGGCGATTTAATTGTTTGAAGAAAATTGCATGTGATATGCTTCCCGCTTTATATTCTACATATATATGTGAACAAACGTTTTCTCGTATCAAATCTATTTTGAGTCCACAAAGTTATTAAACATCTGAACATTCAGTCGTGGGTCAAATTGAAAGTCACTAACTATACCTCTGATACTTCGATATTAATAGAGCCTAGCTTAACAAGAACAAGGTTCACATTAAAATTTTAATTCTTTATTTAACTACATTGCAGGAATACTTATATATATTTTATGCGTTATTCATTAAATATTCTTAAAACAAGTAATATAAAAAAAATTAAGTCAATTCCTATTTAGATCAACAAAGCAAAATTTTATTTTAGCTACTTTTATTAAATATTACAATTTTAAAATAAATATTTATATATTTACGGTGGAATACTGAAATCTGAGAATATCGTCTTTCACCGGTGAATGTCAACATTCATATTTTCACTTGGTGTATTAAATATTTGCTAAATAAACCAATTTACTGAACCGGTAAATTTGCTTCCCAGCCTAATGGTGAATGTTAAGATATTTTTTTTCGTAATTCAGTCCATATATTTTCTCTTTTCGAGAGGGATGCGAAAGACTTAAAACACACAGTACATTCAAAATGAGGAAGGAAAAATATAGAAGTTAAAACTTAATATATACAGTACGTTCTATAATAGGAAAAAAATAATAGTAATAAAAAACTTACTAAATTATTCAAATCTTATTTATTAACTTAAACTATATATCCTTTGAATTGCACAAGAAGCCCTTTGCTTTTCATAAAAATTTTGTGGAACACTTCTTTTGCAAGACAGCGTGTATAGCCTGCCACCTTCTCGAATTATTGCACCTTCTTCTCTCAGCGACACATTTCTTGAAAATAAATCTCATCTATGGAAAGTAACTTTTCTTTACAAATTGCGAACTGATTACGTGTGTAAAGCTGCTAGAGGGTATTTCATTTTTAATTTCAAGTTTATAGAAGTCGGAGTCTTCTATTCCAACAACAACCGCTAACACATTTCGGTTATCTGTACGACCACGGTTGACATCAGGGACTTGTATTCGTACAGTATCACCAATTTGAGAGCAGGAGCAATTTTTTTTTTGTGAGGTTCGTAACATTTTTGTTGCTTGCAGTAGAAGACTCTTTTTTTAGAAATTAACTCTTGTTTTTCAATCAGAACTTGATGTGAAGACGTGATATATTGCAAGTCCTCTTCAATACTTTTCTTTGGAATATGGTTTTCGGTATGACCACCGCTCAAATTTTTTTCAGATGTATTACCAGTTTCTTCAAGCTGTTATTCGGTTTCAAAAGCATTAGCAATTTCTTCGAGTTGTTCTTCGGTTTCGATATTTGCGATTTGTTCGCTAGGCAAAAAAGACGATGCTATGCCTCTTTTTGCTTTGACGCCAAACATGGCTTCATACGACTTTGGCGTATTCCTTCGCGGTATGTAATGTTCTTGGCAAATTGAACAAAGGGTAAACCTTCTGACCATTTATTTGTATCGTTATCGTTCATCCATGCAGTTAGCATATTCTGTATATCCTGATTAGCCCTTTCAACTGAGCCTTGTGTTTGACTGTGACGAGGCTTTCCATGAACTATCTTAACATCTTTCCACAGCGCATATTTCTCTCGGATATGGCTTGATTACTGAATTCTCTACCATTATCTGATTTCAATATTGCTGGGGCACCAAATGTTAAAAATATTGAAAGAACGTGATACGCTGCTTCTTCAGCTCTCTTGATTTTCAAAGGTCGTAGCTGGACAAACTTAGTTAAATGATCTTGATACACCATTATGAACTTATATTCGCCATCTCTGTTTGATTGCAGATCTATCAGAACAACTTGATATTTTGAGTTTAACTTAAAACTGATCATTGGTTTCACAACAATACTTTTCTTATGTGCACTGTGTTTCATTTGACACTGTTTGCATAAATTTAAATACAACATTATAACTTCGTATGTAATATTTTTGTATTTAATTTACTACTCTCAAAGCATGCGTGTTCTTCCTCCGTGGCCAGTTCTGATGCGAGTAACATATAGCACACTGAACAATTTGTCATTGGTAACATAATACTGCATATTCGTTTCTCTCCTGGTTTTAATGGTACAATTAACTTCTCTTCATCATTAATTTTTAAAACGTCAAAACATTTTAATTGTCTGTAATCCAAAGGTGTGTTGCACTTAGTTTTAGCAGAAACCACCTCAAAAAGTATTTTAGAGTATTTTTCTTCTGAAAAATAAAAACAATTGTCTTCTCGTTTACCCGCAATCAATGCATTTAACTTTTCAAGAAAAAGAACACGATTCACTGCTGTATCCATTCAGTATAAATTAGGGTATCGGGGGAAAAAATTAAGAAAAGATTGTTCGCACCATCAAACCTTGCATAAGACTGACAAAGCTGACTGACCCTCAGCAGAACAAAGGATTTGGCGGGAAACAGCCTGTCCCCTCTTTGTCGGCTCCTCTCTTTTCGACCTCCACCGGAGCATATCTGTAATTGTCGACATACGTCGGTGAAAGTCCGAATGTACAAGATTATAATACAATATTCGATCTTTCACCGACGTATTTGGTGTATATCGATAGTCACCGGTGAAAGTCGACATTCTCCAATTTTGGACATCCATAGTAACATATACATATGACAGAATCAAACATTAAGTGATAATTAATTTTTATTAATTATCATTATGCAATCTTAAAACGACTCTTTGTCAAATGAAACAAATGAACTTATGAAAAAATATCCAATCACAAGTATATTCCATATAAATGGTTTCAACAATATTTTTTTTTAATTACACGAATTACAATTTAGAAAATCGTGTACTTATTTAAATGAATAACTTAAAGGTTTTTAAAAATACACGCAAGCAAGTTTTAGCACTACAAAATAAAATATTGGAATTTAAAGAAAAAATTTAAGCAAATTATGTAAAATTTAGAATGTTTCATAATTTTGCAAGTTATCTTTATGTAGAATCTAGGAAGATTTTTTTCTATTTCATTACAATTTTAGTCTATGCATTACTGAAATGAATATGATAAAGATGTGTGTGTTTGATTCAGTTCTGGCAAATTGTGAATTTCTTATTTAAATATCAACAAGTCAGAAAAAATCTGACGATTCTGGAAAATTTCACGCTGAAGACTTTATATTGTATTTTAATCATTTATTCAAAATTCAGTTTACATTTAAAAAAATCAATAGATTCTGCATCAAATCAGATCTTTATTTTCTAGAAAAATTGTAATTTAACCATGAAATATTGGCAATAAAAATTCAACAAAAAATAAACAAGAAAAATACAATTTGGCTATATAAAAAACATGAAAGTATTTCAAATATGACAATACTTTTAAAAAAATACATATTTTAAATCTGAATTAAGAATCCCTTATCATATATGAAAATAAAGTCAATCCTAATATTTAAACATAAATGCTTTATTTTTGAAAAAATACCTGTTTATAAAACAAAATTGAAACAATTTATAAACAATTGAAAATTAATAAAATTTAACAAAACAAAGTTTTAAAGCCAATAAATGATACTTATAGATTTTAATGAACTATTTTTTAACAATCAATCATATATAATTATAATGGAATTTGTATATGTATTATAATACACTCTAATGTTAATTAATGAAAACAATACTCGAAGATTTAGTCAATATCTTTTAACAAAATAATACTATTGATAAAAAATAGCAATTACAGCTAAATATAATACATTCAATTTATTTAATCATTTTTTTAAATACATGTTTAGTTGATATCCCACTGCATTATACTTTTATTAATAACTCTAAGCTCTATGGTATTAAGTAAGATGAACTAACTTAAAAATCTAAGTGGATTTTAAAAATTTCATCTTCATTCTAAAAAACATTAATATAAATCTTTATCAAATTACAAATAAAAATATTATCTTTATATGTCACAACAACATTAACTTTAAAAAGGCTTTGAAACTAATGTATGCAGATACTCTCTATTTAAGCAGCATATATAATCAAAAATACTTTATAAAACATAGAATAGTTTTTGTTAAAAAATTACAAAGCAAGATTGTCAATTTTAAAAAAAAAAAAGTGTTTTACAACTCAGAGGAAGGTAGGAATTACATTGCTGAAAATAAAGTTGAAAAAAATAATAATTTATTTCTATATACAGTTAAACCTCTATATAACAAATCCCCCTATATTGAAAATTTTTTTCTTTTCTTAACTTTTTTTCCTTTGAACTTTTCCCACGTTTTTCTTGGTAAAATAACCTCTTAAAGGAAGTGCATTTTTTCTATACAACGAACTTTTTTTTTTGTGATTCAATTTTTTTTTCCCCCTTTTTTTTTTAAGTTTTTTCTAAAAAAAAATTTCAAGTTATTCTCTTTTAAAAATTTTTAAAGGTGGTCAAAATCTTGAACTGGTTTTATTAGAACCTAACTCCGAGAACAATAGAGTTCGGGGCCGTTTCACCCAAGAAGTGAAACCCTTTTAAACCCCCCATTGCCCAGTTCACTAGAAACATGTTCAAAATATCCCCTTTCATTTTCCCAATGGGTTTTGTCCCATGTCCCTGTTTCCCCAATTATAAAAAAAAATGTATGTTTAATATTACTTGAAAAGGATTTAAATTATAAAATGTCCTTCAAATTCTTTAAATTTTTTAGTATAAAATTATTTTCTTAATATTGAAAATGCAGTAATTCTTCAACATTTTTTTTTCTCGTTTTCCTTGCAGTTTTTCTTTCCCCATTTTTGATAGGTGGGATATATAAAATAAACATATTTTTAATTTAAAAAAAAAGGTGTGAATAATTATTTTTTTAATATATAGTGTTTATGATTTTTAAAATTAATGTATGTGGTTTAAAAAGAACTTTTAAAAGATGAACCTCTATAAAATTTTTTCCATAAAACAAATTTTTTCCGGGATTTCCCATTCATAAAAAGGGTCTGACTGTATTTCTTCCTCTGGGCCTCAACATATTTAGAATGGTACATCAAGGAAAGAGCCCAACAAAATACTTTTCTTCCACATAAATTTCAGTATAAATCATAAATTTTTAAGACAATAAATGACTATAATAATAGCAATTCTCAATACTGAAAAAAATAGCTTTAGAATCACTAAGAGTTGTATTTCAATCACAAAAAGCATTTTTGGGAAAAATTTTTTATATTGAATTAAAAATAGTTTTAAATAAAAATTTTTGTAAATTTGGCCTTTTTTTACAAAAAAAAGGGTTTTAGTTTTAAACAATTTTTTTTTTAAAAAATTATTTAAAAGTTATATACTACTTTCATTTAAGCATACAAAATATTTATATCTAAAAGATAGAAACATTCATGTGGCACAGGCATACAACAAATGTTTATCCAAAACAATGTTTATGAAAATGTCATAGCAATTTCTTTAATGAATTTTTATGTAAGATATAAATTATTTTAAATATAAAAATGCCCATTATAATGAATTAAATTCATGACTCATTCAGATAATAAACCTTTGTATTAAAATAGGACTTAAAAAATGTAAAATAGTTCTAAACTATTTATATAAACAATAGTTAAATACACACATTATTCCCATTTTAGAAAAATTACAGAAAGTTCTTTATGTATTGTAATTAGCATAAATGCATTTTCATGGACTTTTTAAAGAGATTCATATAACTTATACCCACAATATTAATAGAGATTACTTTAATTCAAAATCATTTTACCACAGAACAAGTTCTTTTGTACAAACAACTCATTAATTTTGTAATAATTTGATCTCTAATTTTATAATGTATTAAAACAAAGCTTTTATTTTTGAAAAAATTCCTTTAACTGATGTCACAATGTGTTATTCAATTTTTATTTAATTTATAATACAAAATACAGAAAGTAATCTCCAGTTATATAAGTTTTAAAAACAATTTACAAAATCAATATTTTTGTGTCATATCCTAGGGCCATTTCATCTTAATTTGGCTTCAAATTTTACATGGTCAAAAAGGCATATCAAATATTTTTATTCTAACACAGATGGAGATAATTTTATTTTTACATTACTTTAATTTTTTTTAAATTATCCTTTTAATACCATTGCAAAATTGTTGTATGATATTACATTTGTAGAAAACCCAAAATAAAGTTTTCTATCAAAATCCCCATTTTTTACATTAATTTATACACAAAGTACCACAATACAATATAATACAATATGCAGTATAAATATTTCTGCCATCAGCTGCCTTTATTGTATCAGAAACACTTAATAACAACATAATGATTCCCTCAAAAAGTTTCAGTATAAAAATTTAGTAAGAATAGACAATTAACAAAAATATATTGCTGAAGTTATAAGCTCTTTATTATACATAAACAGAAATGCAAAACCTCTTACAGCCAAAAGGAGTAGGTAAATTTATTTCATTTCATCTTTCTTCAAAATGCAATGAGGCAGGAAAGGAAAGAGAGAGGATATTCCCTGCTCAATGTTATATTTCATTTAAGACCTATTATTTTAAAGATGTAGGATTAGGAAAAATACATTTGTCAATTAACAAAATTCTTCATTTCCATAATAATTCAGAGCACCAATGTAGTACATAAGATTAATCCTTAATAAATTCAATCTTCATTAGAAAGAAAAAATGTCAGTCATTCGAACTTTTAATGGATTTAAAGGTTTACAAAAACATCTGAATATGATTTTTAAAAAAAATCACTTAAAGTAAAACAAACATTCACAATAAGTACTGTTACATATATGGTAGTATTTATCAGATGAATATTTTATGCATTAGAAACAAATAGTAATGCCATAACTGTATGCAATCTTGTTTCTTATATTAAAAATGTTACTGGAGTAATGACAAATTTTATCAGGAATGTGATTTGCTACAGATATCTAACAAAAATTCACAAGGTATGTAAGATATATTCTGTGAAACTTTGAATCAAAAAGAAATGTCAACCAAGAATGTTAATGAAAAATTTTAGATAAAAAAAATGTTAAACGCATGCAGAGTGAGACCTTCCAAAGAAACATTCTACGATAAAAGTATTTAATTTCAGCATTAAATTGGCTGTAATATTAATTACATGAATACATGAATTTTTGAAGTAAAATTCAGAGATTTCCTGTCAGCAAGCAAGAATTTTAATAACAATGAATATACTGATCTCTAAAAAACTCCAAGAATTCATAAACAAAGGCAGACCCTGAAATCGTGACATAATTTGCCTCAAGGTTGAGCTATGAAGCAGTAACTCCTATTTCCTTCATGAAAGAAAAGTAGTTGCGATAGCTGAGTGGTCATGGTTGCGAAATGATAGCCTGCATTATTTCTTTTGAATCTTGGTGTTGTTATAAACACTTCAGGTAGAGGAGCTGATGCAACTTACATAAATCTGTTTTAACTCAAAATCCTCACTTTAACATGGTGTGGAAGTCTGGGGAGTAGGGTGTTAGCTCAACTGTCATCCTTTATCTCTTGACTAAGGTTCAAAATTACAAAGGTTTGTCACCAACTGCCTTTGTGTAGCTACAAGGTGCAATGTTACTAAAACAATCAATCATAGAAGTAAATACAGCAAAAAAAGCTTCATATTCCAAAACTCCCATTGTATAATTAAAATTTGTATAAAGTCTACTAATATATATCTTTTATCCATTAGTTTAACAGGGGAAAATATTCAGTCTGTATGCCATATTAGTATCAAGTCAATTGAATTAATATTCTGAATACAGTGATTTTAAAACAAACAAAAAATATCAAATTAAAAAAGAAATAAAAAATTAAACAAAAAAAATCTTACTTTTACTTCTAACTGAACTTTAATTCATATCTCAATGAGGAGAAGCAAAGAATGCATTCACTTTCTTCAAGTAAAATAAGATTATAAAAGAATCATATTAATAAAAACTCACTGCTTATAAACTATGATTTAGCAAAACTAGAAAGCATTAAATCATTTTCAAATATTTATTAATGCACCCATTAATCTTTGTCTAAAAATAAAGAGCTTCATTAAGGTTTTGAAATATGAGGTTTGCAATACTGTTTATATAATATCTAAACTGTTTACACATCAACTTATAAAAAAGTTTAAAAAGTCAAACATTTTTTTTTTTAATTTTTAAATTTTTTCCACATTATTTACATGTATCTTATGAAAAATAGAACAGCTGCCTAAGCTTTTTATTGCCACTATCTTGTACTGTTTAATTACGACGAAGTTCTGCTAGAAGTTCTTGAAAACTTGTAACAAACCAGCTGGCATCCTGTTTCACTTTCTCACGCACTTGATTGCCACCGAATCCAATGAAGGCATCCTACAAAATAAAGTAAGTGAATTCATAAATTCTATTAAAAGTCTACAAAAACATTTTTAAAAAAACATGAAATCCTTTTAATAAAGTTTTGTTATTACCTTAATCATTTATTTACAAAGCTACACCTTAATAAAGAAAAGCAGAGACATTTTTTAGAATAAGATCAAAATAATAAAACCTAAAGTAAAATGCAAAATTTCAGTAAATCTTGAACAATTCCAATTATAAAGTTATGTATTAGCTAATACACTTTTTTAATGCTGTACTTTTTCAAATGTTTAAGATATGAATTTGCTATTAATCTCTAGCTATAGATTCTATTCTTAACCTCTTCTCTCAGTCTTTGATGAAGATGCTTCCTGGGGATGGGACAGAAGCAGAAGGAATAGTACTACAGGATGGGGGCATCATTAACTTTAAAAAAATATGACAAAGTCCTAATATCATAATTTTTGGTACCATTTTAGATTATTATATAAGCTATTATTTACATTAAAGTACAATGTTATAACATTTTACCTTTTGTTTAAATGAAAATAATAAAATTAATATCTTGAAAAACAATTTCCAAAAGCACTTTTCCAATTTTTTTGAATTTTTAATTAACAAAACACATTAATAAACTGTCAAATGAATAAAAAGTTATGACAAAGACTATTTACAAAAAATAACAAAATTAAAATGAAGAATGAGTGTGAAAAATCTTGAAGCATAGTCCTACGTAGCACGATTTGCAAGCATAAAATGTTTGTTGCATCTTTCTTTGTTTAATGATGGTTTGTGAACAAACTATGCACTTTCTTCAGCTTTTTTCACCCTTTTATTTATATTTCATTCATATTCCTGACATTTGATTGTATGGTAGGAAAATGCCCACCAGACAATCAAATAATAATCTGGACTCAAGGTTTCTGAAATAAGAGAAGAATGCAAAATATACCCAAAAGCAACAAAAACTGTAACAGAACTGATGTTAAAACCCTGAAACACTCCACATTATAGCAAAAAGGGGGGAAAAAGTATTCGAAGAGCTCTATTACAGAAATGTGAATGTTTAATATCACATGGGAAGTTTAAAGAGCTGAGCTAGGTTTGTTTACCTTCCGATTTCCCCCTTCCCCTGCAACAGCTGATGAGCAAAATACCAAACAAACCAGAATATGATTAAACTGAAAGTCATATTACTTCAATTACATTCAGTTGAAACATAATGTACATAAGGTGCCATCAAGTTGTCACTGAAAATGGTTCCAGCTTAAAAATGCACATATACACTGCCCGTACACTGCATACATTTTTGTAAATACAAACCATTGGACATCATATAATATTAATTAAGTAACAATTAATGGTTATATCATTTAAATTCACATTTAGTGTGTTTGTATAATGTTAATATCATCCAACAACATGATAGCTAAAAAAGATAATGATTCATTAATTTCTAATAATTGCAGTTCTTTATTTGTTGATTGCAAAAATATTATAAGTATTTGGTGGATAACAAATACAAAAAACAAGTTTAATAAATATTTTTAAAAAATCACAATTTGGCAATACAACAATTTTTCATTCAAACACTAAAAAATTTTTAATTCAAATTATTAAAAAATTAACTAGAGTCAGAAACTGCAATCCCAAAACAAGAAGATTAAGAAAATAATTAGAAAAAAAAAAGTCTATGTCATTACTACTTAACAATTGGAAAACACACAAAAGGTTTCAAAGTTTTTTTTTTTTTGAATATTTAACAAATTTTATAGTTTTATTTTGAGTTTTTCATATAACTGAGATCATTTATCAGTGAGCCATTTTTTTAAAAACCTTGAGCAAGCTTTTTGTTTAATCTTATTTCTTTGTACATTTAAATAATACTTATTCATCATATTACAAAACTGGACATTAAAAAAATTTATTTGAAATTGAACTTTACGTAACCATTGGTATTTATCACAATAAAGGTATAAAAAAAGCCTAAAAATGAAAACTTACTGCAGGAGGACAAGCAGCCAAATCAGTTGCTCCATCTCCAATCATGATAAGTCTTCTATAACCAAATCGATGTTTCAAATATGCGCATACTTCTGCCTTCCCTTCTTGATGAGATGTTGGCTCACTTTCATCAAAACCAGCATATTCTCCTGAAGATATAACCATATATATATATATATATATAAATTAAACAAATTTTCTTTTCTCGAGAATAAAAAATTTGAATAGATCCCTGTGATCTAATTTCATGAACACAAAACAGTTTTAAAATTTAATATAAGGTTTTAACAAACAATATAATCCAATTTAAAAAAAAGAATACAGTTTTCTAGCTCCTAAAAATTAATTATAAAACATGCTTATTTTAAAAAATTCTATTAAAACAACTGCAATTATATATTATCTTTTAAAACATGATTCATCCATACATAATAGAAAAGTCTATCAGATACAATATCACAAAATAAAAATATCCTTTCTTGTTACTCATATTCCATCAAAAATTCCTATTGAAAATCTGATAAGTAAAACTTTGTATTGAATACATTTGATTTAAAAGAACAAATGAATTGAATCACGAGGGAAGAAAAGCAGCTTTATTAAATAAAAGATACAAAAAAGAAGAAACAAGAATTAAAAATTATAATTTCATATATTGATAATGAATTGCCCATTTCAAAGAATAAATGCATAAGTTATTGTAAAATGATTAGTATTGCATGATAATTTTTATGCAAACCACTCAGTGATGGGTTTAGGCTGAAGCCTGCAAGACCCTGGGCCTAAGGCGGCAAATATTTAGGGGTGTCAAAATTTTCGATGCAGCAAAAATTTGAAATCGATTTAGTTTTTTATCAACTGTAAGACTGAATTTTAATTCTTCTGTTCTTCCTTTGATAACCTCAAGATGTCAATATTAAAAGAGTAGAATTATTTTTAAAAATAATTAATTGTGTAAGTAGTAAAATTTAAAATAACTAACAAATATGTACTAAAAAATTTTTCATTAAGTATAGCATTTATTTATTGACATTACATTTTTCATAAATTTTTCTTAAAAAATCTAGATGTAGCATTTGTTTGCTCCTCATTAAAATACAAAATATTAATTCCCCACATTTAACTATACCTTTTATTATATAATTCATGCCTAAATTCAATCACTAAATTCAATTTAAATCCAATATTACTACTCATATTATTATTATTATCATATACAAGGGCATCAAATTAACTTGGGCCTAGGGCGCCATTGAACCTAAATCCATCAATGAAACTACTGTAGAGTTATCACTATGTATAAACAGAAATTCTCAAAATTACCTAAATAAAGCATTAACATTTTGTAAAAAAATCATTCTCGAAGGCTAATTCCTGAGGCCCAAAAATTAATTTTTCAACTATCATTTTCAAATGATGGAAAGAGATTAAGTCTTTTTTTTTTCATTCATTTTCCATGTAATGATTCTACAAATGTTAAATTACAATTTTACTTCCAATTATATATGACATAAAATTTTAATCTGAACCACAACTTTTTTGGAACAGATGATAAGCAACTAACAGTTATATTGAATTACAAAGATCTTATACTGTTGATTCAGATTTTTATTTTTCCTTCTAACAGATTCATAGTCACCATTTATATATCTTGATATTATTCAAATACTCTTACCACATTAACAACAAAAAATTTTAACTGACCATTAAAATAGAACTTGATGCTGTTTGCAAAAACATTTTTTAAAGGTATATCCAAGTGTTGCGCAACAGGATCAATAATGGCATGAAAGCCTCCAGATACCAAATACACAGCAATTCCTCTATCGTGTAGTTCTGAAATCAGATCTCTACAAAGAATAAAAATGAAATTTTAAACTTTAGATTATAAGAAAAGAGATGCTTTTTATAATTTGACACAATCACTATGAAAAAGAAATTAAAATTACAAAATTTTCTGTTAAAAGAATCGAGGATTTCAAATTTTAATGCTTTCTCAAAAAGTATTAATCATAGTTCTTATTTAACAGAATTTAAATATGTTGAATTTTTTATTCATCAGCAATGTACAACTGAAAATATATTTATAGAGGATTTTCTGTAATTAATACATAACAAATATACAATATTAATTCATTGTAATTAATTAAATAGTAGACTTATATATATATATATATAATGAAAAAGATAATTAACTATTATACAATATGATGCAAATAAATCTTAATGAGTAATTTGCATACACTCATAAAATTACAAAATGCAAAAAATAATTCTTCCATAAATAAATCATTTACTGAACCAATCCAAAAAAAAAAAACATACAGCAAAATTTATTTAAACAATCACATATTTAACATTTTAAAAAATCTCTATTACTCATTATTAAATACATTTGTAAATTTAAAATAATATACCCAACACTGTATTAAAATTGCCTCTTATATGAACAAAAAACAGAAAAGTATTTGAAGTAAGAAAAATTAGAAAACTCACTCTATACCAGGGGTAAGGTGAGGTGGATGAGACCGTAAATAGTTATTCAACATATCAGTTGTTGGTTGAATCATTTCCAAGCGTTTAGACAGAGCCTCTCGAAAAGTCATTCCACCTCGCATAGCCCTTAAAGTTCTGAAATAAAATATTTATACCTCAAATCATCTTTCAAATTCAAAAATCAACAAAAACACTTTTATCTCAATTCATAAATTGACAATATTATTATATGGTCTCAGGCTAAATTTGATCTGATAATTCTGATCTACCATATCAGATTTTATTAAATGAAGCATATATATTTATTATAGCTTTTATACCTTGATAGCATTCTGCATTAATTAAATAGATATACCAAATTTTCTTCACAGTAAACCCCAAAATACTAGATACACCAGTAGCTTTCATTGGAAATCTAACTAAAAGAAATCACAAGTGTAATTTTTAATGATTACTGATTTAATACTATTTATCAAAGATAATGCAATAATATCAAGACATCAATCACCACAAATATGCAATATAGGTTTTAAAATAATTTTTTAAAAGAATACTTCTGTAAAAATGTAATGAAACCTAAAATCATAACACAATTTGGTTACTTACGTATTAGCGTATCATTTGCATGGGGATAATTTTGCCGAGGTTACACTAATACGTAAGTATTCCCAATTTTTAATGTATGAAAGAATACGACTTACAGCTCCATGACTTCTTTCTCTTTCTTGGCAAACTTTGCTAACTCATCAATGGCTTCATCCATGCAAACAGTAGAATCAACATCAAAGCAGACAGCATCAGCTGCCCGCCACAGTGCTCGGGTCAATATTTCAGGAGTAGTCATGATGGTATACAAATCACTATAGCAACATTAAAATACTGGAAAAATATAAGAAAATAGTGATAAATAAAAAATAATTGTATGGGCTTTTAGTAGTTTTACAATAGGGTATAATACTTCAACAAATTATTCTCTATTCAACTCATTATGATGAATGGATAATAGAACTTTCTCTAAGGTTCCGTGTAAATGTATAACAGTTACCTACTAATTAGGGTTTAGATTACATCAATATGATCAATAGATTTTGAAACTTTTACATGTACAAACTCCAGTAACCTTTTACATTTTTCAACAATTCTATAACACATACATACAAAATATTTAATAAAATTTAATACAGATTGATTCAAATGAAATGTAAATTCTATGCATGAAAGATATCAACATAAAATTTAGTTACATCAAATTTCAAAGATAGCAAACTTATTTTGTAGCATAATATGAAATTTATTTTTGTGTATATTTTAACTGATATACTATTACAGTCATAAAGAGAACTTCTTTCTCTGATTGCAGTTATAACTTTTTCTTGAAAACATAATTCCATTTGTTTGATAAATTATTCTCAATATTAAATGTATAAATACTAAATTACTATGAAAGAATATGCAAGACAGAATAGAACAAAGTAAAATACTTTAAATTACTTAACTCTTGTGTTACTGAATAAAAACAATACTCCAAAACAAATATCACAAGAAATATTAAAACATGCAACATTGCTTATAGAGAGTTCTAACATAAGACTTGATAAAAATAAAAAAAATTCTCAATAATTATAAATGTTACAACATGTTAAGACAATTTTTTTTTTAAATAGTAAAACAAAATTATTCCATTTTTATGCATTTTTCAGTTTAAAATAAAAACAAAAATGTGTTTTTATTCTTTGAAAAATTAGTACTTGGAATTAATCATAAGCTTTAATTTAAATAAAATTTAACAGTAATGATGAAAAAATTTAGAGACAATGCAATGAATTAATCATATTTAGAAGAAAAATTGTAGATCAAGATCTAAATCAAAAATCTCAAAGAAAAACCCTCATTTATTTAATTTTTAAAAAGTTAAAAGCTTCAGAAAAATATCTAAAACATTCCATTATTTTTAATTATAGTTAAACACTCCATGACTAACTTTTTTTACCAATGAGAAGGAAAGAGAAACTGAGAGAAGAAGGAAATAGCCGGAGAGAGATAAGAAATCAAAAACATAAACAACCTTACGTAACGAATTTTCCGTCTATTCAAAAGTTATTTAACAGCTGCTGAATTATGCAATAGTTTCGCAATAAGAAAGAACTGTCTTGTTTACAAACGACTACAAATAAATACATACAAATCAGAAGTATTACATTATAATGACATAAAAAATCAATAATTACTTAGTATTAATAATTTTTGCTGATAGCTTGCTCCAGGAAAAACGCTAACTACCTTGAAACTTCCTTGAGCTCATTTGTTTGTTTATTTCTTTTCGATGTCAAACAAGAAATTGCCATACTTCGTTTCAAAAATACTCTTTTGCATAGCACGTTGCCATTTAAAATAAACTTTGATAAGAATTGCTATCAACAGCCCATTAAGAATGGTATCAAGATGGGGATAATAGCCTTTGTTGCTCCATATCCCACAAAACCTGTCACTGTAGTATCAAGATGCAACCAGCGATAAGACATGCTGAATCTAAAATCTTATTTTGTTTCAGGTATTTTCTCTTTGGTCAGAGGATCTATTTTCTGAAATTGTATTATATTTTTTTCTCTCCTTTCGATTTCCTCTTTAATAAAAATTATTTCAGCATTTAATTTATGTCTGATGCTGTAACACATACTAAATCCTCTTATTCTCTAGCTTCTTTAAAGTTTAGAAAGATAATGGTAAATAGTCATGGTCTCAAGCTCGTATAGCCGGTGCTGCGTCAATCGAGTCGTGAGTTCCACCCTTGATATATCTGAAAACCCGTTGTGTAGAGAGACTGATGTACGTTTAAATCCGTCAAGGCTCAAAGTCCTCACGTTAACATGGTGTGAGAGTGCAGAAAGTAGGATGCCAGATCTCATGTCGTCCGTCCTCTTGTCACTTGACCTTCAAAATTACAATATCCGTCACTAATGGACTTCATTCAGTCTCAAAATGGGACATTATAATAATAAAATAAAATAAAACTGATTTTTTTATTCTCGAAATCTGTATAATTTTGTTTGATATATTAAACATTATTTGAAAAAAGGGAAAAAAATTCCTGTCTTCGGAGGAAAACTTTGCACGGATCATTTTCAGACCTTCTGTGGATATATAGTTCTATAACATTCTTAAAATGTTAAGGTTTTAGATTTTCAGAATTCTCAAGCGAATCGTAATATCAATGAGCGTGGTATTCGAATGGTTATGGTCCCTCAATTTTTATTCAGCAGCTAGTTATTAAGCACCAGTTAAATGGAAAACGTTAAGATACTGACTAATAGAAGTTTGACAATCTTTTTGATTTCTGACTCAAAAGAATTTTTTTTGCTTTTGGCGAGACCAAAATTTAAACACAAACTTTCTGCAAAACCGTACATATAATATATCTCACCTCTCTCAAGAAAGAGAGCAAATTGAAAAATCCTTTAAAATATCCTCTGCGTTGTGGTGTGGGATGAGATAAGAAAAGGATTTCTAGTTCTATTCATAACTCACGCAATAGGTTACACTCACGACTCATCTGCAAAGGTTAAGTCTAATAACGGGCTGCACTCTTTCCTGTCAAAATTTGCTGCAAACAAGAAAAGCCTTTTTTTATGTTCCAGACAAAAAAAATGTGATATTTGAGGGGGGAAATCCAATTTTTTTCTAAACAAGACAAATAAAAAAAGAATTTCTGCTTTTGAAATAATTTGTTGATTCGGGTTTTATTATTCGTTAAAAGGAGGTTTTTTGCCTTCCTTTTTATCACTGGAGAAAAAAAATTCTTTAAATAGGGGCTCGGTAAATCATGATGCGACTGCACATATATATAAATAAAGGTGGAATCCATGTTTCTTATTTTTTAAAAAAAATGAGGAGATTGGAATTTTTCGAAGCAGAATATTTAAATAACTGCACGATGCATATAATATAATTCTCTAAAAACAATTCATATTTCTTCAATAACAAGTTGTGGCGTGCGAAGCGTACTTTCACCCACGCCTCACAGCTGTTCTTCGGGTCGCTGTGACGAACATTAATCACCCCCTACCGAACTCCTGATAAAACACATGACGCATGTCGGACAGCTGTTTAATCGTATCTTCTATTAAGGCATCAAACACGTTAAAGGGAACACACGAAAGATGTAACCGCAACGCGCTCACATAGAGAAGTATTCAATTCACCGAGAAGTATACAAATAACATGCAAACAATAAATGAGAAGTTTGAGTTTGAGTTTGAGTGAATATTAACGTCGCACTGTTCAGCTACACGAGGGCTTTTGGCGACGGACCACGTAATTTTGAACCATGGTCAAGTGACGTGGACGACACCTGAGCTGGCACCCCCTCTCTAACTACCACACCACACCAACGGGAGGACATTTCAGCTCTCGACAGATTTAACGTAATCGCTGCCTACACGGCGGTCTTTAGTGGTATTGGGCTCGAACTCATGACATGCCTGCCATGGTCCGATACCTTAACCACTGGGCTACCGCAGCCCCACAATAAATGAGAAGTAAAAGCGTTTGATTACAAATGTTAATGAGATTTTGCTTCACAAAATTTCATTAGTATTTGTATTAATCGCTATGATGGAATACCGAAAAAAAATTCATTGCTATTAAACATACAGGATGCCCTAAATCAACGTTTGTCAAACTGTGAGGTGCGTCCTCCTTGGGGGAGGGGGATGAAAACGCTACGAGGGGAGCACGATCATATTAAAAAGTCGAAAACAAAAGATTATTTTTAAAAAATTACTTATTTACTGAAAGTAAACAAATACATTCTGATATAATAAAAAATAAAATACACATTTACACGGATATAATACACTTAAAAATGTATCAGTACTGCACAATGTATTTTATAATTAATTTAGCAAAATTAAGTTAAGAACAAGTTTAATAATTACCAATGACACATTCTCTTGTCATATATACAATTATATACAAAAATTAACATTTATCTTGATAATTTGTACCGTTTATAATTCATCCCTTAACTCCCGTGCGTTGTAAAAAATCGTACTTCGTAAAGATGTATATACGTCCGGAGAAAACAACGCTTTGACTAAGCTAGATGTTTATATTCGCCGGTGGCATTTAAGAGGTTTAAGTTGTATTTTTGCATTAAGTATAGTATATATATATTATTGAATTCACACACACACACACAATACATTGATATTGTATGGAAGGGGGCGATGAAGCTTATGATTGAATATTGAAAGTTTGAGAAGCGCTGTCCTAAATAAAAGTATTCAAAATTAAAAAGCAATTGTGTGTAGTCTGGACTAAATATTGGCATGTTTGAGTTCTTGTATATATTTTCTCAGCATTCACATATACCTCATATGTTTTAAGCTAAAACAAATAATGCCTAAAACAAATAAATATCTCAAAATCAATTTCTAAAAATGAAATAAACGTTGAGATTTTGAAGTTTAACGTAATAAATAAAAATTCATAATTTCTTAAATATCATTTTCTTATTGAAAAAAATTCTTTACAAAAAAAATCATTATTCTTTTTTAAAAAGTATAGTGCGGTGTTAATAAGGAGCGGGTAAAAAAAAATTTGCTCGAAAAGATTTCAATTTGCATCCTCACGTTTTATTATTCCTTCTAATAAAAAAAATTAGTAATTACCAAAAACTTCAGTAAATCCTTTCTTCTTCAATTGGTTGAATGCATCAAAATGCGCTTGAATTTCTAGTCTAGATAATATAAATGTTGGCAAAACATTGTAAACTTTTTATGAAAATTATTTTTCTGTCTGGATTCTCATATTCTTGATACAGTAATACTTGACTTACATTACCCCGACTTACATGAATGCGGAGTTAACGATTTTCAAATCTCATCGATTCGCCTTTTTTTTTCCATTATTGAAACTTTGATGGAATCAGTGCCAGAGCCGGATGAAATTGGTAATTTGATTGAAGAAGTTATCGATCTTGCCAGGCAAATATATTTAGAAGTGGCTAGTGATGACGCTGAAGAACTGCTGGATTCCCACAATCAGGAGCTGACATTTGATGAGCTAATAGAAAGGCATGAGCAAGAGCAAAACATTGAAGAGCTCGAGTCTTTAGACCCAGTTCAATCAAAAGATCGAATGACAGTTGGTAATTTGACAGAAGATTTCGGTTTAATTGAAAAAAGGGTTACAATTTTAGAAAATGCATACTCCAATGAAGAGAGTACTTTTTCAACAAAACAATGAAAAGAAATTATCAGCATGCTACGAGAAAATTTTGCAGTGGAAAAAAATCTTTGATTCGGTAGACTACTTGTTAGATTTTATGAAATCTAACCTTCCACATCAAAATAACTTTGGTTTGTGATTTTGTATTTGTGTTATCTAAGATTTTATTAAGCATATTTTTTCTAAATTATTATTTTCTTTCGTCTTTGCCCCCAATTAAAAGTAATTTCTATACGTTTATATGCGAAATTATACCCCAACTTACGTGAATTTGACACATTCGAATTCAACTTACGCGGTTATTACTCAGTCCCCCTCCCTATAGCCTAAGTTAGGGGTACTACTGTACCCTAACTTACGCGAATTAATTATTAATGCTGTTATTAATGCTGTGGTTCATTGAGTGACATTCATTATACTTCAGTATTATTTACTAATATTAAAAATATTGTCTTAATACAGTGTTTCTCAAACTGGGGGCGTGCCTCCCTGGAGGGCGCGATAACCTTGCGAGGGGCGCGAGCATATTGAAAATAAAAGATTTAAAAATAATTAATTTACTGGAATGAATTAAAACAATATACTTTCAGACATAATAAAAAATGCACTTTTACTCTATAATTTATAGGCGATATTAAGTCATCTCTCTCTCAAAAATAAAAACTTCTTCAATACCTAATTAGCTATCTTTGATCCTATAACCAAATAAAAAATCTTTTATTTGATTTGTTATAATCCCATGATGAGAGATTTCTTATTAAGTTTTCTTTTTAAATCTAACATACTACTCTTTCAGAGAAAAACAAATCCCAAACCCAGAAATTTAGGAACATAAAAAATTCAACACTGTGATTATTTTTGAAATACTGCACATTATAGCTGTAATCTGTTTTTGCTGATAATCTGCTTAACCTTCTAAGTTATAGGTACAGTTAATTATGACCCCTCTCTTATATGTGTTTGTTTCTCATTCAAGGGGAAGTTGTGAGTAATGCATTTCTCTGTTGCGCTCTTTTCCATGCAAAAGAGTTTTATGATATTTGGAAAACCACGGAGAGAACTTTGAAGGATTACTTGGCCAAGACTTATTTTTATGAGTATTCTCAAACATATAAAACATAACGAAAAACGTTTTTGTAGCAGTTACATGAATAATGAATACACTTTTTACCCGGAAGTGGTAGCGCGGGACACATAGATCACGAAATAATTAATTCTGACAAAATGTTTATTTGTTACCAAAGAAAAATTGAAGTCCTTGAAAGTAGGTAAGTTTTTACTTTCTCTTAATTAAATTATTCACTGGAATCACGATTTGTATCGTGTACAATAAAATAATTATGAAAAAAAGGATTGGGGTGACTCAATAACCCCGCTCGACCGTATCGGGTGCGCGCCTACTCCTGGGTAAAAGTCTTTTCGCTTTAAATATTAAAAATAATACAATTATTCTTTATCGGAATTTTATATTATTGTTCATTACTTAACGTCAATTATAAATGCTAATTCTGTGAGGCTTAAAATTACAATTCGCTTAAAACTAATTATAATTTGAGCAATCATTTTAAAAAATCATTTTACATTTTTGTAAACATTGTCGCGCACTTGGCTTTACTCTCCTTACAATTCAGCTATTATATCAATTATGTTTTATTTTCTTATAAATGAACTCGTGCAAAGAGCGGACACTTCAGCCGGTATACTTTTAATGTATCAGTGTGTGTGTGGGCTGCACAGAGTATTTTATAACTAATTAATTAATACTAAATTAAGAATTGGGCTTGTCTTGCAAAGCTAAGTTTTTATAAGAAATGCTTATGATTAGAAATTGACTCTCTGAGTTCTTTTTCTATATTTAGCTGATACCTATATTTTGTCTTCTAAGCAGCCACCGCATTTTGCAATATGTTTAATTTAAAAATTATATATATAAAGAAAGGAAAAATAACATAATAATTATCCTATTACTTAACTCTTTTTTTTGCTTAAAAGTAACGTATACAAAATTTAATACTTATGTTATTAATTTGCATTGTTTATAATTAAAAGATCGCGTATTGTAGCTTTAGCGTCAAATTGCATTATTATTGCATTCAGTATATTATTAATGTATAAGGGGGGCGCGATAAAAATTGTGATTGAAAAGGGGGGCGCCAGTATTTAAAGTTTGAGAAGCACTGTCTTAATGTCTACATCACTTCTCATCCACTGTAATGAACTGTTTAGGATTTATTCAATCAAATTGCACAGATGCAAAATAGTTGTATAATGATTGCTTAGTCTTCAATTCCCCCCACCCCCTCCAAGGGAGATCCATGTCAATCAACAGTATTCCTGATAAAAAAAATATAAAAAAGTCAAAATATGCATAGTGGGGTTGAAAAAGACGACGATCACAAAATCTTCGAAAAGCACTTCCAAAATTTATATGAATACTGTTGAATCATTTATAAAATACATAACCGCAGATTTTTAAGGCAAGCTCTTCTCAGTTTTTTATCGTAGCTTCAATTGATTACGGATATATATTTCTGCGTAATAAGTCACTTCCAGGAAACTTAAAAATTTGACTGTTAGAAACACATGGCATTTTACAAGATGTATCAAACCGCTTTTATTCGTAAAATATCAAAACATTCACGAATTAATTCGTACGCTTGTCTGCAGAAATCTGTATCTCGAAATAACATTAAGGAAAAAGATTTCAGAGGAGCATTTTAGTTTCTTAAATGAGTTGCATGAGTAAGCATAAAACTGAAATGAATTACACAATGGCGTGCACAAATGTGGGGCTTAGAGATTCAAATCCCATTCTTAGCCCAAAAGATTTTTAAATTTAGCATCAAAATCACACGCCTCGGGG
Organism: Trichonephila inaurata madagascariensis; assembly: GCA_019973955.1. Classification (NCBI taxonomy): domain Eukaryota; kingdom Metazoa; phylum Arthropoda; class Arachnida; order Araneae; family Nephilidae; genus Trichonephila; species Trichonephila inaurata. Next base: position 37,014 of record BMAV01008320.1, read on the forward strand.
CTTTCCTTTACATACTTTTTACAACAGAGGTGTAAATCCTTTGTTATATTTTTAATCGCGAGATTCCGGGATTGGTCCCGAAATTAAGATTGGACTATTTATTAAAATTACTTACATATTAGCATAGTTGAAATTGCATAGTAAAACTGTGAAAATATAATTAAAAATTGGTTTAATATTAATTTTTTTGAAACAAATAAAAAAACTTAATTCATCATTTTAAAAAAACAGATAAAAATAGTACATAATGAAATTAAAAACATTTCTTTTCTTGTGTTTCTGTAAACAAGCTGTTAAAAAAAACACAGCTCGTCCAGCGTTTCATTCATAAAATGGCTTTTTATTTTTGCTACAAATTGTCCTGCCGAAGAAAATGCTCGTTCGGATTTTACACTAGTAGGTGTTATCTTCATTAAATAGGATTATGTTCTTTTCAGGTAGTCACCACCAGTGGCGCACACAAAGGGGTGCCCTAGGGTCCGGACCCCTCCCAAAGCCCTTGATTTTTCTGATCGATTATAATTCTAAATATATAGTACGTAAAATTTAATTAAATATTTGTTATTAATGATTAATTTTATTAATTAATGCTAATTATTTGTTCAAGTATTAGTTTTTACTGTTTTTTGTTCCCGAAAATCGACAAAATCAAAAGGAGCATGATATAAGAATGGTGGACTTTCAACCTTGGACACCCCCCTTGAAAATTCCTGTGTGCGCTACTGGTCACCACGTCTCCCTTCATTTTCAAAAAAAAGAGACATTTATTTTTTAATTTTTGATGAAAGTGTCTCAAATCCAATAGACTGCATTGGTGTATATACCTCTTTGAAAGGTGTATATATACCTTTATCTAGTTTTTCTGCTACACATTATAGTTTTTGTTCAAAAATTGATCCAGTTATTGAATCGGAAGGTGAATCAATTGTTCGAAAAGAAGATCAGTTGCATAAACTGTTAGTAATGCAATGGAATTTGAAGTGTCTCAAGTCCTTTAAGCAGGTCCTCTATTAATTAACGGCATTTAATTGAAGAAGGAACTGTGACAAAATCTATTCTTGAGATGTTGCTAATATTATTGTGTAAGAATTGCACTGAGCCACTTAGATCTGCGCGACATTTTCTCACATGAGAAATGAGAGCAGCATATATTTTTTTTTACTCTACAGCAATTATAACTGCACAAAAATATTCTACGTACATGTTTCACAAAAAAAAACATAAATTTTCTAAGAATTAAACTCTTAAAAAATTTTGATGAGAAAAAAAGTTTCAAAATAAAATTCAGACAAAAAATTAAATCCCGAGATTAGTTATTTTAAACCCGGGATTCCGGGATTGGAAGAAACACCCGGAGCTGCAAACTCTTAAATCGCACTCTATTCTTTAACTTTTAACAAAGGAGTACTATGGTTAAAGAAGAAAAAAGAAAAGTAATGACTTACTTTTAATGGAAGTCAATGGACCGGCGGGATTGGCTTCTGTGAATAGAAAGAGACAGCGGTAACATATCGAGACAGTCGCGACATTGACCTTGAGGTAGAGGTGGAAAAACGTCATAAAATGGAAAAATATGCGACTACTTGATCTAAGATAAATAACCTGATATTTTGATGTTATGAGAGGAAGTAAATGATAAGCATTCATCAGCAGATGAAAGCCTCACGTCATACGGATTCCAATCCGTCGTTAGGAAACAGTGACAATAATAATCGTCACTGCACCAGGAATTTGAATAAGATGCCTTTGAGAGAGGACTAAAATTAACCAAATTTACTCTCCTCAATAATTTTCTGAAGGAGTTACGACGGACGATAAAGGTTAATCAATTCATCACACTCAATATTTCAAGTGTCAAATAAAGCAACTTCTAAACGCGAATTACGAATATCGTTGGGAAATTGAAGTAAAACTAGTTTTGCCTTTTGTGTCATAACGTGTGTGATTTAAAGGAAAAAATTCCGAACCGTATTGATTCTATGGAAATAATTTATTTATTATTCTACATAAGAGTTATATTTTACTTTATTAACCCGCGGTCACTCGCGCCTGTTTTTGCTACCGTCGTTACTCGCGGGGTGTAGAGAACACCCCAAACTTTTAACACGTGTATTTAATTATGAAAATAAAATTAAGTCATTTATGATACATATTTATAAAAGTACAAGATGTTTTTGTATTATACAAATAAAAATTATTAAATTTATTGCAGACAAATGAGACTAACACTAATTTAAAACTAAAGATTAAAATTTTCATTTTAAAACACAATAATTTTATATTTTTCAAACCAGTAAAACGTATATATACCAGT
>BMAV01008321.1:0-17035 GCA_019973955.1 Trichonephila inaurata madagascariensis
TTTTATTAAACCCCAAAATTTTAAAAAGAATTTTTGATATTTTTTAATTTGTAAAATATTTTAAGTAAGTTAAAATTTTTTCAGTCGGAAAAGTATTATGTTATTTTCCCTTTTTCTAATTTTAAATTAGAACAGTTGATAAATTTTGTTAATTATATTAAATATTTATTTTAAAAAACAAAATATAGATCTCAACTGAATATAGAAAAAAAACCTTTTAGAGTGTTAATTTTTTTCTAGTGTTCAATCTTCTTTTGAAAAACTTTGCTTTGCAAAACAATCTATTGGGAGTCGCTTGTAATTATTGAAATTGTTATTAATTTGGTATTGATAAATTAATTCTCAATTACCCATTGTGCGGTACTGATACATTTAAAATAAAACTTTTGGGGTATTTTTTTTTTTTGTTTGTCAGAATGTATTTTTTTTTTTTTTCTTTTTTTTCCCTTTCAGCGATTAATAATTAAATAATTTTTATTTTCGATTTTTTCGGTATCCCCCAATTTTTACCCCCTTTTGGGGGGCCCCCCAATTTAAAACCATTAAATGGTTATTTTTTAGTGAATTTTTATAATTCAGGCAAGACTTTTGGCTTCCCGTGTTGCTTCTAGATTATCTAAATAACCAAAAATTTTTATTTTCTTTTTTTTAAAAAGTTAATGAAAATGTTTTAAAACGTTATAATTTTATAATTTTCATGTTTCTTCTTTTTTATTAAAAATTTTTTTAAGTATTCTATTATACATAATTTTTTTTTAAATATTGTACTTATTTTTTCCATTTCAAAATAGTGGTGAGTGACAATGGTGTAGATGTGAATCACACAGTCGTTTTCATGAATTTCAATGATCATCTCCCGTTTGGTTCGAAATATTAAAAGGAAATTTTACGATTAGAAAACTTTTCTTGAATCGTGTAGAATTTGTTTTCGTCATAGTTACATAAATAAATGTTTCTAATTTGAATACTTTAAGTATGGATTTCTAGGTATCTGATGTTTATGTGCTGTTTGTTTTATGTTTCAGGGTGGCGTGTCATTGAGGACAGTTCTGCTATTAGCTGTTTTTGCTGCAGTAGATGTTGCACCCGAAGGGATTAAATACTGTTACGAAAAATTATGGAAAACCAAAATACTTTTCGTTTAAATTCTTTCTCTTACATAAATACATATATCTTAATGATTAGCATTATTTACATTTTAGTTTTTTGTATATCTTAAGGGTTTGGGAATTTTTTGCACGTTAATTTTTTATTTTGGGTTTTTTCCCCTAAAAAATTTTTTCTTAATATTCATCTCTATATGAAAAAAATTTTCCCTAAACTAAATATTCAAAATTCATTTTATTTTACTGTTTTGTGTTCATCTCCCGTTGAAAATTAAAATTCTAATTTTTCAACCCGGTTCTGTTTTTTTTTAATTTTCAAAAAATTTCGTCGAAAGGAAAGGGGGGTGGATCCATAAAAACCCTTTTAAACCCTGAATCGTTGGTCTATTTCAGCCCCCAAGAAACCCAAATGGGTCCCCAAATTTGGCCCAAAATTTTTTGGGGATTTTTAAATTTTTAAAATAGCACCATGTTTTTGTACCCCCCTTTTTTTTACCCTTTAGTACGATAATTTTTCCCCAAATTTATTTTCTTGATATGTTTTTTTAAAAAATTCAATTTCATTTTTTTTTAGCCTTGCAGGAAGTAAAATTTTTGTTCTACCTATATATATATATATAAAACTCTATGTATCCTTGGATTGAATGTGGTGTGGAATGGGGGAAAATTTGGCCCATTTTTTTAAAAAAAAATGATAAGGACTCTATAAAGGGTGAAAATAAAAAAACCAAAAGGGATTAAAAGGGGTTGGCCCAAAAAAGGGGAAAAAAGGGGAAAATACAAATTAAAAAAATTAAAAAAATTTAATACAATTTGAAAATAATTTTAGCTTTGGGAAAAAAAAAAATTATTTTTTTTTTTGGACTTAAAAAAAAGGAAATAATAAAAATTTTTAAATTTTAAAAAAAAGTTTTGGGTTTTGGGATATCACGGTACACCCCCAGTCATGGTTTCATGCAAATATTTGCTAATAGATTAAATAAAAAGGTAGACCCCTAAGGGATACTTATAAAAGAATACTGCACTTTGCTGTACATGACGTCATAAATGGGATAAGATTTTCTGAAATATTTGGGGGGGGTATGGATTTTTTGGGGGAAAAAATATATTAATGAAGCTTTCGATATAAAAAAAAAACGGGGGGGATCATTTTTTTAAAACCTATAAAGTACCGGGGGTTGGTAGATCAAAAAGAATGTAGATGCAAATGATTACGGGAAATACGGGGACGAATATCATGAAAAAAGTAGTAACGGGTTTCCAAAATAGTTCAAGATCGAAATTAAAAAAATTTTTGAAAAGGCAGGGTTTAAATCTACTAACTTTTTCCCAAAAAACAATTTAAATGTGAAAAAAAGCTATCAGGAGATATTAATAAATTTATTCTAAATGTTGCAATTAAATAAAATTTTTACCTACTCAGGCCCAAAAAAAGGGGGTTTTCCCTTGCCCCAAGGGGAATTTAATTTAATTTTAAATTTTTTAGAACAAAAAATGATTTTTTTCATATAGAAAATTAAAAGAACCAAAGAAAATTTACAAAAAACACTTTTTTTATAGCTTATGTTGATAAAGTCCCCAAAATTATGCAAAAATTTTGTAAAAACTAAAATAAATTAAAAATGATCATAAAAAAAAAAAATGTTTTAAGCCCCCCTGTAAATTTAGTATGAAAGAAAAAAAAAGGATTATTGGCTTTTTGTAAAAAAAAAATTTATTTCTAGCAATAAAAAATTTAAATTTCCCCCTTTTTAATATTTTTCCCAAATTTCTTTTAAAAACCGTCCAAATTTCCCCGCTTTAAAAAAATGGGTTCAATACATGTATTTTTCCAAATGGGGGAAGAATTTTACAGCCCAAATTTTGGGAAAGATACAATAGAAAAATTTTTAAAAGATACTTGTATTAAAAAAACACCCCCGGATGTAAAAAAAAGGGGGAAAAAAAGGGGTATTTTCAGTGCATGGATTTGATTTCAAAAATTTATTTTTTCCATCAAAAGGGGATATAATTCGGGTACTTTAATTTAAAATATGAGAAATAGGGTTTTTGAATGATTCCCAATTATTTTTTAAAAAGTTCTCCCACTAATTGTTTTGAAAACCGGAAAAATTTTTTAAAGGAAAAACAAACTCAAAAAAAAAAAATAGGGATTGCCTCAGGGGGGCCCAGCCAGTAACAGTCTCGCAAAACCTGTATTTAAAACCACTAGGGAATAAAAATCGAAGAAATGAACCATCTTGCATCTTATTAAAAATACATAGTTTGATTTAATTTTAAAAGGTCGCGACTTTAAAAATTTAAAAAAACTTTAAATTTTTTACCCGGGAAAAACCAAAATTAATACAGAAAAATTTTTTAACCCAGCAAAGTTAAATTTTTTTAGATTTAAAATTTAAATATTATTACTACAAATTCTATAGCAATATCTATGATAAAAAGGGGAAGGATTAACTTAATGTCATAAAGATACCGAACTTTTTCCCAGCTAATTACATATTTCAATATTTAGAAATATAATTTTAAATTTTTTTATGAGAAATAATAATTTAACTACACACAATATTGATAAATTCAAGAACATCCCGAAATTTATATTTTGTTGCATTTCGAAGGATTATCCCATCAACTTCTTGAGAAAATACATAGATCAAAAAAATTTTTTTAAAAATATTTTTTAAATTATAAATGCCCCAAACCACCACACAACATTAGGTTCCCCCAAAGTCAGCTTGTTAGTGGTCCAAACTGTGAAGAATTTTGGGATTCCACACACAGGAAAAACATTATATTATAAATAAAACCAAAAATTTACACGACTACACTTTAAAAAATTTTTTATGACCAATCAAACGTTTATGACCAATCAAGCAACTTTTTTTTCAGCAACCAATTTTTATCTAATACCAAAAAAGATTGAACTCTGGTGTGGGGTTTATGAATCATTTTTGGGGAAAAACGGTTTGTAATTTTGGGGCAAAATATAGGGGGGTAAATTTTTGTATTAAATATGAAGAAAAATCGTTCCCAAAAAATTTAATTGAATTATTGATAAAAATGCTTTTTTGGAAATTTTTTTTTATTTACGCTATTCATTTGTGAAAAAAAATTGGTTTTAATTTTAACTTTTGTTTTTAAAATTTTTTACCCAAAGGGTGAGTGCGTCATCTTTTTTGGGTTTGAGGGGTTCACTTCATTATGCAATTTTTTTTGTTTTTGAATTTTAAAATTTTAATATATCTTTCAGAATGCGATGGCGAATAGTTTAATTTCCAAGTTTAATGGTTTATTTTCTATTTAATTTTTAACTTTTAAATTTTTAATTTTTAAATTTTTAAATTTTAAATTTTTAAATTTTAAATTTTTAAATTTTAAATTTTAAATTTTTAATTTTTTAATTTTTGAGAATTGGATATTTTAAGATTAATTTACCAAGTTGCAATAGGGGGAAGGTTGGCGCCATCAAACTAGTTAACCCATTATCGGTCCTAAGCCCGGGGGTTGCACTTGGATATTTTATATATTTTTTATATTTTATTCTATAAATTTTTAATTTTGTTTGAAAACGTTAAATTTGTCTTTCTATATTCGCCATTGTTATTTGGAAATGGGATTTTATGTTATAGGATTCATTTAGTTTCGATTTTTTTTTATTGATTCCTGTGTTGTGATTGAATTATATATATTTAAATATATATATATATATATATATATATATATATATATATATATATATATATATATATATATATATATATATATATATTTATATTTATATTTATATATATATATATATATTTATATAAATCATAATAGGTCTCCAGTTTTTTCCCAAAGACTTTTTTATATCTACTTTTTGTTTGTGTTTGGTGAATTCCAATTTTTTTCCTGCTTTAGCACTGTAGGTTCTAGTACTTCTTCACTTTTATTATATATATATATATATATATATATATGTGTGTGTGTGTGTGTAACTAATTTCGTTAAAATTCCCCTTGGAGATATTAATTTAGAGCCATCTTGATTAAATTTTGGAATATTTATTCAGGATACGAATAATAAATTACACAAATAAGCGATACACAAAATATATTTATATATTTCTCTTATTATATATTTCTCCTACTGAAAGCTTCTGGAACATCATTAATTTCTTCTGGAACATTCTGGTGCTCATTTATTGCTCTTTTTTGGATTTGTCTTTTTTCGTTGTTTTTTGGAACTATTTTCGGTTATTGTATCATGCAGTGACTTATGTTATATGCGATTAAGACAAGCGAGTGCAAAACATATTCTCCTTTGGCATAAGATTTCAAATAAAGTGTAAAAATGAAGTAATGTTGGAAGAAAACATTCTAGAAAAGGGTAAAAAGGAAGCATTGAAGAATTACTGTTATTTAACTATAAACCAGATAATGTAGAGAAAAAAATTTCGTCAAAAGATAAGTTTAACTTGTGAAACAAATAATTTTAAATTGGGATCAATATGTGAAGAAATAGAAGTTATACACACAGATATATAAGTACGCACAAACACACTAATACACACATACGACAAAACCACAAATATGCACACCCACACCCGCGCGCGCGTACGCACGGCAAATATAATTATGAAATCAATTCAAACAATTTTGTAATTTTCACATAATTTTTTTTCTCTAATGTTTTTTAAAATTAAATTATAATTCTACTTTAACTTAAAGCAGTGTTTCTCAAATAGTGGGGCATGCCCCATTAGGGGGGGAGGCGTGATAATCCTACCAGAAGGGCGCGAGCATATTAAAAAACCAAAAATAAAATATTTAAATTTACTGATAGGAATCAAAACAAAAAAACATTTTGTGATAATAAAAAACACACATTTACAATGATGTAATATTCTTGTAAATGTATCAGTACTGCACGATGTATTTGATCACAAATCCATCAATACTAAATAAAGAACCAGTTTAATAATTACCAGTGATCCCATGGGCATATCATATACAAAATTATTCACAAAATTTAATGATAATTTGTACAGTTTATAATTAAAGTCGCATTTTAGCTTTAGCGTCTCAGTTTACATTATTACTGAATTCAATACATTATTATTGTATAAGGGAGGCGCCATGAAAACAATGATTGAAAATTGGGTCGCAAATATTGAAAGTTTGAGAAGCACTGACTTAATGTATTTAAATATATTTCCTTCCTTATACATATAATTATATACTATTGCAAGTAAATGCCGAAATTTCAGTTACTCGCTAAATTCGGTCATATTACGCAACATTTCCTTTAGAAAAAAAAAATGAACCAGTGAAAGGAGGAAAAATTGCATTTCGTCGATTTATTAGCAATAATACATTAAGTTCAAAACAACTTTTTTTTCGGTCAAATGCATATTGAAGTGTCACCTCACCGAAGGGATCTAATTAGCATAATTATACTGTTATTTTGGAAACAAGCTCTCTGAAAGCTTAATTTTTTCTTTATTAGAAAATAAAAATAAATTAACTTGTGTAATTTCAGACAATCACAAAAGTCTTTTCTGAAGCGTAGAAAAACTTGCATTGTTTTCATTGATTAATTATTTTCATCGTAATTTCATAATGAGATTTCTATTCACAACAGTCTCTTTTTTTCATATCAGTAATTAGTAATCAGAGACTTGGAAGGTTAACTTTTTAAACAACGAATTCCTTTCAGCAATTACGATTCTTTTGAAACTGGTTCATGCGAAATAGTTTTTTTATTGTTTCTCCGAGAAAATTTGAATTGCTTCAAGCTCTCGCGTTAAATTAAAGCAATAATTTTTTAGTAGTTTCCGCTCACGGAACTATTTGATGCAACTAAGCTTAAGAACAGTTTGTTCAAAAAAGCAAAATAATGAAAATCCTTATAAAGTACTTAAGAAAGGGAGAAACACAAACTCTATAAAACATGCGATATTCAATCTGCGGCCCACGGGCGCATGTGGCCCACCGAGCCTTTTTAAGTGGCCGGATTATGGCCCATTGCTCTGAGAAATTCACTTACTTAGAACATTGTATTAAAAATTTGGTGGAAAATTCTTTGTCAAGAAATCACATATATCATTTTTGCTTTTTGCTGTCGGTGTCATACGGGTACGAATTGATATTCTTTTTCTATTTGGAACGGTTACGGTTTGTGATAAAAGAAAATAGTGGATTAGCTACAATTTTATGGGTGGAACTAATTTTTAACTATCTTTCTTATCTCACAAGCGAAACATATTCGAAGAAAATACATCGTTTCAAGACTGTTTACTGTTAGGTTAACTGTTTTGTAGTGAAAAACAAACATGGATCAGTAATTTTTTTCATTTTGTCCAAAACAATGATTTAAAAAATCCCAAATAAACAGGAATCACCCAATGACACTTTTCCAAAAAGTCTTTTTAAAAGAGGGGGGATAAATAGGTTTTTCTTGTTTTCCAACAGCAACAAAAATTTTGGCCAGTGGTAATACCCTTGTAAAAAAAGACATCCTATGAAGTTTGTTATATTTTGGTAATCATAGGGGAAACCGTTTACTGATGCAGAAATTGTAAAGGGAAGTGTTTTTTAAAAATGTTTCTAATTTAGTGTTGGGACAAAAAAAAAAAAAATAAAAAAGGGAACAGCAGGGTTGTAATATTTTGATAAATTTTTCCCACATTTTAAATTTTGTTTATCTTAGTCTTAAAGCATTTCCCCCCCTCCCCATTTATCCTCTTTGGGTTGCGGCCCCCAGCAAAAAAAAAGGTTAATTTTGCTATAAAAGAATCGGAATTTACAAAAGCAAAATTTTTTTTGGAAAAAAATAAAAATATAATAGGATAACTTTTTAACTACTGTAAAACCCGGGCCCTAAACGCCCCTTTTTAACACAAAAAATTTGGTTTGAAATCTACGGGGCTTTATACACCGGGTATAAAAATGAGAGCTTTAAAATAAATAAATAAAAAAAGATAAGCAAAAAAATTAAATTACTAAAAAACATCAAATGCTTTTTTTTTAAAAGAAATGGCTTTCCCTTTTCTTATAAATTTTAAGGGTTGTAGTTCTGAAGTATACTATTTTTTTTAAAAAGCTTGGTATAGTCCCTTAAAAAATTTTGGCTTAAAAAACATAAAAACATTCCCTATGAAACCTTTTTTAGGCTCTGAAAAGGGGGTAAAATTATACGGCAAATATATTTAAAAAATTAAAATGCGGCTTGAAAGTAAAAGGTGCGCTTTATACCCCCGGTTTTTTACGGTAATTTAAAAGGGTAATAAAAATTTCTTTTGCAGGGAATTCTCAACGTACCCAGTACTATTTAATAAAATAAAAAGTATTTATTGAAAATTTTTTTTTTATTTTTTCCCAAGGGGGGGGCTGCGGATTGGCGTTTTACCATTGCAGACCTAGTAAAACCCCTTCCAGGAGCTGGTATCTTTTTTTAGTGCAGCACCTTTGGTTTGACATACAATTACCGCAAGTAATTTTTAGGGCCCAGTTTCCTTCCCAGAGGGGGGCACCTGAACTCTGACGATAAGAAATCTTTTTGGAACTTAATTTTGCTGATAGAACCCCAAGCCAAACAGGCACTCATATGATCTTTTACATTTTCCCATAATCATACAACATGGACGTTGCCCAATTTTTCATCAAAAAAAATCCCGACTTGGACCAGGGTCAAAACCCTCAAACTTGGGCGTACAAGGAGCCCAAACACCTACAGACACCCAGCCAACTTTTTGCAGAAACCCTTTTTTAAAAAACCAGAAGTTAACTTTTCAAACAAATAAATAAAAAAAATAAAAATTTTTTCCCAAAAATATAGAAAAAAATGTAGAACGAATAAAAATATTAAATTTAAAAAACCCCATTTCATTTGATAGAATCTTTTTTGAAAAAAAAAGTATCAGTTTGCCCGGGGAGTTTAAAAAAAGGTTCTTTAAAATTCAAATTTTTTCTTCACCTGTTTTTTAGATGTGAAAACTGGGGTTTTTTTAAAAACATTAAAAAAACAAAATAACTTCTTATTAATATAAGGGTTTTATGCAAAGTTAAATTCATTGTTTTGTGAACCCGAAAACTTTATTTATTTCTTTTCTAGGAGATTTTCCAGCTTTTCAAAAAAAAATTAAAAACCAAAAACCCTTTACATTTCACTTATAAATTTTGATATCACATCAGTCAAATGCTTACTATGAGCTTTTTTGTTTTGAATATTAATTTTTTTTTGTATTGATCAATTCACTCTTTAAAAAAAATCAGGTTTTTCCCAACTCTTGTTTCAAATAACTTTTTAAAAAGTAGCTTACATTTTTTAAATCATCCTTCCGTTAGTCAAGTAGGCATTTTCGGGGAATTTGTGGTCGTTGTTTTTTTGTGTTAAGTCATGAATTCAGTCTTGGGCCCCCAAAAAAGATGTAAAAAGGGGGGCTGATGTACGTTAAAGCTGTCAAAGGCTGGGGGTCTTATTTGGGGTTAAAATTTAGATAGTGAAAAATCTAAACCAAAATTTCGTCTTCGTAAAAATAATGGAGGGAATACTAAACATTTATGTGTTCTTTAAAAAAAATTCTCTTTTGCAAAAAAAGGGTTTTTCCTGATGCTGTAATAAATTTTTGAAGCGGTTGGGTTAAACCGAATTGGCGCCAGGATTTTTTTAAAACAAATTTATTCTTGGATCAAAATACTTTAAAGTATATAATATATAAAAAAATACATTTTTACAATTTTTAATTTAAAATTTTGAACAAGTTGTGGAATTTGTACAATGGGGGTTGGTCCACCTTTTTGGCAGACGGGGGATCCCCCCTTCTAGTATAGAAAAAAAATAAATTTTCATTGAATTTAAATTTTTCATAAATTATTTTTTTTTTCTCTTTCAGAAATAAAAAAGGATCCTTTTTTCCCCCAAGGGAAATGGGAAACCTATCCCTTTCCCCTTGAATATGATCAGCTGGCAGCAAAATGCTGCCTTACTTTTTCACAATTCAGGTAATATATTTTTTTGAAATCTTTTTTTGGTGTTTTTTGTTTTAAAAAGGTCTCACTAATCATTATTTAAAAAACCCCTAAAATCATCATTTTTAAAATTTTTAAAATCAATTTTTTCAGAAAAGTTTTTTAAATCAATGAATTTTTTTTTTTTTTCCTGCTGGAATTTTTTCTCTTCTTTCAAAGGTTTTCTAAAAAAAAAAACAAATAAATCATTTAAAAAGGGGTTTTTTAAAATTTTCTTATAATTTTAAATTTGTTCGAAATGAATATTTTGATTTTTAAATTGAAACCCATGTTGTTTTAAAAAATTAAAATAAGACGGTATATGTCTGTGATATATTTTTTTTTTTCTTTGAAATGGGTGAAACTTTTTAAAAGAGACCTTTCAAAAATTTTCTATGCAAACTATTATTTTTCTATGAAAAGATCTGTAAATTTATTTTGGATTTTTTCACTAAATAAAAAAAGACATATTTAGGAAATATGTGCTTTTTTGGGGTAATGATGTTAAAAATTTGTTTTTTTTAAGTTCTTATAAATAAATAAATTAGCAAACAAACAAAAGACTTTAAATTACACTACAAGTAAATAAACATAAAAAAAAATTTTCTTTTTGAAAAAAATTTTTGTTGTGTAAGAAATTTTTTTATAAAGACTATGTAGACATTGTAGCATTTTAATAAATTTTTTACTATTGACATTAATATATTTATATAACCCTTTTTTAAACCATTAAAAAAAAATTTTTATTTATATTTCAGTATGCTTTCTCTTTCTCTCCGTAATTTTATTTGCTATTTTTACGCGTTGCATTATTCTACAGAAAAACAGTTACAAATAAAATTGGTAATTGGGAGCACCAACAAATTTTTTTTAAATTTCTTATTTTTAAAATGGAAATAAGTAGTCATGTTCATCTGGGAGTTTAAAAATTTATTTTTTCAATGTGGTCCTGTCAATTTAAAAAACAAATTTATAACAACACTTTTACAATATTGTTTATTTATATTTATTTATTTTTTTTTTTCTTGTATAGTCAAGCTGTGGGGAAACATTGATATTTTTTGTCAATTTATAGTCGTTGGTTTTTTTACTGGACTAAGGGTAAATATTTTACTGATTCTCTGTTTGGGGGGTTATTTATCGCATTCAGTGAAAAAATATTTCCAAAAAAATGTTTTTCCATAAATTCAAAAAGAAAATTTCTATAAAAAGATACACTGGAAAAAATTTTGAAATTTAGGGAAAAAACTAAGGGGTTATTTCAATTTTTTTATTTTTAATTCTTTAAAATTTTTTTCTATCCCGTATTTATATGTTTATTAATTTATATTTTTCCCAAAAATAGAATTTTTTTTTTATTATGTCTACTAAAATTAACTACGATTTTTTAAGGGTTTAAAAATTTTAAAAATTTTTTTTCAGGGTGTACAGCGTTGTTTTTTGTATTTTCTTTTTTATAAGAAAACCCAAAAAAGGAAACATGGATTTATTTGGACACAATAAGTTTAAAATTATTAAAAACTTTAAAAAAAATGTTATAAATGCATTAAAATCTATGTATAAATATTTTTTTTTAAATACACGAGTTGTTAATTGCAAATATTACGGGAAAAATTTAAATTTAAAATTTAAAAAAATAGAGCACAAAAAATCTGTTTCATTTTTTTTTTTTTTTCACTTATATTTTCATATTTTCAGAAAAAATTTCAGGAGATTCCGCACTTCGTCAAGAATAGACAGATTAAAAATTTGGGGGGATTAGGGAAAATCTTTTTATTTGGGGGAAAAATTTAAATTCCTTTTTTTTTTGTAGATAAGTTATAAATACAACTTTTCTTCGTCGCATTCTTTTTTAAAATACTGATAGACATTTTTTTTTTTATATTAAGAAGGTATTCAAAATGTTAAGCTATTGAACTCTGAACATTCTCCTTTTTCCCCTTCTTAAAATTTTTTTAGTTACCGGGGAAATTCTTTTTTCCCTAGAATGAAACGTTAATTTAAAATTTTTAAAGCTTCATTTTTTTTATATATATCTGGTTACCTAGTAAAACATTTAAATTTTTTTTCCCAAAGGGGGGTTTTTTTTTTGAAGTCAATGTTTTTTGGTATCCTTATTATTGCAACAGTATTTTGGGTACATATAAACGAAGTACATTGTTGCCAATGGGCTAATTCCCATGACGTCATTAGTCACATGGTAATGATAACAACAAATTTTTTGAATCGTGAAATCTCATGTGACGTCCTTTGACACACGATAAAAACAGTCAAAATTTTTTCCAACCCAATCAGTTCATGCTCTTCCCTTTTTGCCAACTTTTGATATTTTAGAAACTTTTTTCTAAAAATACAAATTTACCAACAATGCACTCCCTTTGACAAAATACATTTTTTTAAAAAATACATGATAAAATAAAAAAAATTTTTGAAGTGAAACTTCTTTTTTACTAGAAATTGAAAAAGAAATTTGCCCTTTGTTTTTGCGTTAAGGGGGGAAAAAAACAAAAAGGGAAAAGTCTCCCCATCCCCCAATCGTCGCCATGGTAAGGAGATGGCCATCGGGGAAAAAAAGCGGAAAACCCCACGTGATTTTTCGTCATATCCCCTGAAAAAAAAATGGATGATTGCCCCCCTTCCGTTGGGGGCATTTTCCCCAGTCCGGGTTTTCAACGGGGTTTTATGAGTTGCAGGGGTGTGCATTACGGGAGACAAAATAGCTCCCCAGCCCCCCAAGCGTGCCTTTTTTAAAAATTTTCCCAGATTGTTGGCTAAATGGCTTTTTCGGGGTTTAATTTGTTTTAATTTTCATTTTTCGTTGAATTATTATTAACCCCCTCACTGCGTAGTTTTTTACGTATTTCAAATATACATATTAAAAACCCTTTTTTAGAGGGTTTAAAATACAAAAAAAAAATTTTAAAAAGTTTTTTTTTTAAAATATAGGGTTTGATCCTAAAAAATATATGAACATAAAAAACATAAATGAAAACATAAACAGGAACAGTATGAGTTCCACTTTTATAATTCAAAAAAAAAGATACCCATTAAAAACCATGGGTTTTCACAAGAAGGGGTTTAAATTCCCGTTAGAAAACCTAAATCAAATGCACAAAGAGGGAAAAAAGTTTTGTGGGGAAAAAAAAAAAGAAAAACTGGCAAGTCCGGTCGAAAAAAAATGAACCCCCCCAAAAAAAGTGCAAATTCATCAAATTCTCTGTCAAATTTCCATCCCAAAAACAGAGTATCAAAAAAAGGAAAAAAAAATTGCAAAATACTCTCTTAATTTCCGAGTTTAAGGGGTGGGTATTGAGACTCTTCTAATGACAGCATAGATTTTAAAAGGGAAATTTTTGAACCACCCTGTCCGTCAACTTCAGAGCCCTCAACAAGTCTAGTGCGGTTTGGGAAATGATTTATGTGGTGGATAATAAATTCTATCCCGTTACAAAAAACTATGATTCCCCTAAAAAAGGTGGCCACGGTAGCCTAGTGGTCAAAGGGATCAGATCGTGGATGGCGTGTCATGAGTTCGAGCCGGGGCACCCCAAGACCCACCATGTGGGGAGCGATGCACGTTACATCTGTTGAGAATCAAACGTCACTCCCGTTGGTTTTTAAATAGTTAAAAATGGGGTGCCAGCTCAGATGACGTCCTCGTCTCTTGACCCATGGCTTAAAAATTGCAGGGGCAACGCCAAAAGCCCTCCGTTTTTGCTGAACAGTGCGCCGTTAATATCCACTCACCCATAAAAAAAAGCTCCAAAAATTTTCAAAAGCTATTTGGTATTTAAACCTTTGGGGCACGGGTGTTTGATTTGTTTATAATTATGGTTTTTGAAATGATTTGAGAACGCCTTTTCTTTTAGCACAAAAAATTTTATCGGAAAAATTTAGAAGACATTAAAAGAATACTACAATTGCCAAAAGTTTAAGTAGGAAAAAATATACCCAAATTTTTCAAAAAAATAATGGTTTTGTATACCAAAAAATTTCAGCACCTCTTCCCCACTTTGGATTTGGTATCAAAAAAGACTCAATTCCCAAAAGGAAACCCTTTTATGCAAATTAGGCAGTTGAGACATGTACACGGGCGGTTTTGGGAAAATTGGAGTAAATTCAATGTTCCCAAAGGGGCCAAGAAGTTTCACTTCTATCCCTGGGGTTCCCCGCACCATTTTTAAATTTTTAAAAATTTTTCGTGAAAATTATTTTTTTTTAACATTTGAAAATTTTTCCCCAAATTTTAAAATTATAAATTTTACCCAAGTTTTACAAATAAAACAACAAATATAATTAATTTTTTTTAATTCATTGGAATTTTTTAATTCATGTGACCAGTCATGAATTAAGCCCATTCAGCGCGTACCACACATGCGAAATTTGGGTTGCCAACTTGTCGAACGTTGTTGCTATAATACGAGCGTATCAGTAAAATTTTTTTGCTGGATTTCTTTCACCTTTGATTAGTATTGAATTGCACTAGTTTTGTAAGAAATTTTGCATCAGAAGTTTCCGAAATATTTTTTTGCGATCGTACTTGCTTGTATTATGTTATAAACTAATTATGAATTAATTTTAACACATAAAATTCTTATTTAAAGTACTGCTTTTTGATAGAAATTTCGAGTAAAGTAGGAATATTAAGACAAGTCATCTATAGTTGAAAATACCTTATATTCAAATTAACGTAAAGTGATTTTGTCTTTTTTTTGCAACATCAATATGAATAATAGAACTTACCGTAAAATCCGTCGTATAACGTGCACTTTTAACACAAAAAAGTAAGATCAAAATTTAGGGATGCGCAATATACGCCGAGTATAAAGATAAAAGCTTTGAAAAAAAGATGAGCATCGAAAAATATTACGTTTCGATATATATCAAAATACTGTTTCTTTAAAAGAAATGTGTGTGATATTCCTTTTGAACTTGAAAGATTGTAGTTTTAGATGTATACTATTTTTTTCCAAAGCTTGGAATAATACCACGAATAAATGACTTCAAAACATAAGAGCATTGCGCATGTACATTTCGGATTTCTTCTCAAAAAAGGGGGTGCGAGTTATCGGCGAATATACTTATAAATTATAAAA
Source organism: Trichonephila inaurata madagascariensis (assembly GCA_019973955.1). Lineage (NCBI taxonomy): Eukaryota > Metazoa > Arthropoda > Arachnida > Araneae > Nephilidae > Trichonephila > Trichonephila inaurata. The sequence goes on from BMAV01008321.1 coordinate 15,190, forward strand.
TTAGCAGCTTGAAAGAATAGGTGCGCGTTATACGCCGAATTTTACGGTATATGATATTTAAAATATAAAGTAATGCTAAATAATTTTTAAAAAAAATTCGAATCAGAAGATTTGATAGATCTGTTAAACATATCATTGTAATTATTTGAATTTACAATACATATTTACTTGCTACTTATTTCAGGATTGAATTTGCCCGCTTTAACCTTGAATTTGCCGTAAAAGAACTTAAGGTATCCGACTACATTCGGAACCGCGATTTTGAAAAAGCGTGTAAATGGATAATATTTATGATATTTAGTGTCAATTAGATTAGAAAATGTATATAAAATTGTTTTAAGAATAGTATTACAATAAAAAATTATTTAAGTACAATATTTTGACAAAAAATTAACTTAGAATAATCTTTTTTCAAAATGTTCTCCTTTTGTGAAAAATGCATCTATTATAATAATATTTTGCCTATATATAGCTCAGACCTCTGTACAGAGGCTCAACTAGAATTTTTGAAATATATAACTTAGAAGAGGGTTTATCCATGTTTTACGACAACAGAGGGGAGAAATTTTAAGTAAAAAGCGCCGATAATTATATATATATATATATTTCAATTGGTTGTAACTCTGAAAATAATGTGAATTTTCTAAACATCATATTTGAGCCTCTGTACAGAGGTCTGAGCTATATACAGGCAAAATAGTATTATAATAGAAGCATTTTTCACAAAAGGAGAACATTTTGAAAAAAGGTTATTCAAAGTTAATTTTTTGCCGAAATATTGTATTTAAATAATATTTTTTGTCAAAATGTGTTCTTAAAACAATTTTATACATATATTGTAATCTAAGTGACACTAAATATCATTTAAATTATCCATTTATGCGACTTTTTAAAATCACAGTTTTGAACGTAGTCGGATACCTTAAAAGAAATTTGTTATATTTTTTATTACGTTAATTCTTTTTTTGAATAATAACTTTCATTATTGCCCTTGTAACAATATACTTTACTTGATAAATTAAAAATATATATCTTTTTATCATATTACCACTTTTAGATAAATTTAAATTACTATCTGTTTTTTCTAATATGAAAATTGAAAATTTTCTCATAATATTGCAAGATTTTCAAATAAAATAAAACGACATAGATATTGTATAACGCTTAGAACAATACTAAATATTTCTAATGATTCTTAGATGTTTTTTAAATGTTTAATGGCAACAATATTAATATGTGTTGTGTTTTGAAATAAAGTCGATGAATTTTAAAATTATCAATCTTTAAAGAATTCACTGATTTATTTGAAAAGTCATATGTGAAGATTTTTTTTAAATAAAATAACAAAAGAAAAAGCAAAAGTAAACAAGCTAATATGTGGCAGAAATTTCTTGAAAATAAATTATAATATTTCATAATTTATAAATTGATTAACTTAAGTTTAATTTTGAGGCTCATTATATTCTCAAGACCAGAGTTTCTCAAATTGTGGGGTGCTCCCTCCTAGGGTGGGGGTGGGAGTGGGGCGTGATATCCCTACGTGTGTGTGGGGTGACCATATGGTAAGTTGAAAATAAAAAATTTTAAATAAGTATTAGTTTAATGAAAGGAAGCAAAAGAAAATACAGTTTGACAAATTAGAAACTAAATACACATTTACACTGGTATAATATACTTATAAATGTATCAGTAACACACAATGTTTTTGATAATTAATTTATCAATGCATTAAAAACAAGTTAATAATTAGTAGTGCCTTTCATGGACTTGTCATATACAAAATTTAATACTTATCTTGATAATTTGTATGGTTTATGATTAAGTCGTATTTGCACGTCAAAAAAAG
>BMAV01008322.1:0-53599 GCA_019973955.1 Trichonephila inaurata madagascariensis
GTTTTATTGATTATTTTGAGATTTAGGGTTTTGTTTAAATATAGTTAAAATAAAGTTGATTAGAATTATCAACAGTTTTCGCTTTTCCAAGCATTCAAAGCAAGGGTTTACATTGAAAATATGAAAAGTATTTAAGAAGTCTAAAAACCAATGATGGGGAGTTTTCAGTCTATTGCATTTAGTATATAAATTCAATAAATTGTTTGTATTTCATTATTACAGTAAGATGAATAAAAGGCTATCAAAACAGTTAAAAGCCATAAATAAATCCGTTGCTTTGCTATTTTCTTTTGGAAAATAAATATTATTACACTGGTGTCGGCTCCATTATACTATCACTGTTTTTTCCCTACTGTTACACCAACTCAATTATTGTTTTTCCCACGGCTTTGTTACATTAACGCTGTTATTTGCTCTGCAACTATAACACTGTTGGTTGCTTATCTATTATTGCATTGTTCTCGACTTTCCTATGACTACATTGTTGCCAAAGCTTTTCTATTGTTGCAGTGTTGCCAGATCAGCTACTGTAACATTATTGCCAGCTCTGCTATTATTGTATAATATTATTACTCTGTTTCCAGACTCTGCTACTATTATATTTTACCCTTGTTTATGCTAATAAAAATTTGACTGCTTGTAATCATTCATTAAGAAACATATTACCGTTATAAATGTGTGTGTGTGATTTTCGTAGAAAAATCTTGCATGAATGAATCGTATGATCTGTGCAAAAAGTTTAGAAACAAGAAAATATATGGGTAGATACCGTATGAGTAAAAAGAATAGTAACAATTTTCAATAAATATTGTGAAAGAAAAGAAACAAGTCATATGTATGTATATACAAAGAATAGAGAAAGTTTATTTATAAAATTTAACAATTTTTAATTTTTCAGATAGTTATTAATATACGTATTAATTGTTTTGATGCCTAAAAAAGTAATGATTTTACATTATCCTGATTTATTTATAGAGGTGGAACAGAAAAAGTAAATGATTACGAGAAAACTATTTTTTGGGAAAGAGATCGAATTTTTACACGAAAGGAATACATTCTATTTATACTTTATAAACATTTTTACATCGTCGTTATCTTTTTCATTATTCAGAAATATTCTTGAAGTCAAAATAAATTTCTAATATATGCTAAAGTGAAAAATGAAACGGCCAATTGTTATTCAAAATGGGATATAAAACCAATAATTGTCTTTATTAAAAATATGAAACACAAAATGAAGGTCTCTAAACTAATTTAAAATTATTTTTCAAGATCAGATGTTTTAAAATATGGAGATTAATATAAGTTTAACCTGTTATATCTTTGATTAGTCTTAGTTCACTGATTTGTGCATGTTAAGAAATTCTCATATTCTCTGGTTATTAATACCTTTAAAAAGTATTGAATTAATCAATGAAAATCTAAATGAAATACTACATAGATGAATCGTAAGTATGGTCATTGTGAGGATGGAATAAATTTGGGATTACAGATGTAATTGTTCTTGTTGAGCTTAGAATGAAATACATACGAAAAAAAAATATTTTCTTTATTTTTAATTAGGTTACTCCTGTGATGATGATTAAAAAATCTTATAAGTGGGAGAAAAAATAGTTTTCTATTAATTTTTACTCCGTTGGATCCCTTTTAATTAGAATTTGATTTATGAAGCGAGTTATATTTTAATAAATGATTCACTTTATCTACCAAGAATACAAGCCCCTTCCCTTCGTATTTTATAAATGAACACACGCTTGTCTGAAACAAAGTATGTAAATATATTTTAATAAAAGTAAACAGTATTTACTCAAACACAGACATAGAGAGAGAAAGAAAGGAATTGTTCATACAAACAATAATGTGAACTGTCTTTATATAAGCACTGAATGTTATTATATTATACTTATCAATTGTGATTATATTTCATTTGAAAATATTTTAAAATACATTTAAAAGATGTGAAATATACATTATGCAAGTAAATTTACCACAATTCTTATTTTTTTATTGTTGTTGTAATATTGAAATTTAAGAAAATGACATGTTTAACAAATATAAATAATTTCAAATATTTAATTGTTTTTTTGTTAGGCGGCGATAAAAACGTATTAATATGTTCGCTTCATATTTGTTTTTTTTATCTATAATGATTTTAAAACCCTCCAAATGTTTACTAGAAATAAATAAACCAATACAAAACAAAAAAAATGTGTTGCAAAAAATTATCTAGAAATAAAAAAAAAAATATAGCTAAAGGATACATTAATTTATTGTATTAAAATTTAACCCAAATGTGTAATAAAACTTCATAAAAAAAGTTAAAAAGTTAAAAATAGCCCCTTTTTAAAATACGAGTTGTAAACTATAAAAAATTTGTTTTAACTAATGCTCTTTAAAAAAAAACATGTGCTTTTACATCGGAATTTCTGCTTGAAATTATCTCTGCATATATTTTGTTGGTAAAAAAAATTAGATACATTTTCAAAATAAAGTATTCGGAAAAAGGTTGAAAATAAATCTAGATAGGATGCAAAGAACAGAAGAAAGACGAGAAGAGTCATGAAAGAAGTAGTCAAAGTAGTAAAGAAAGAAGAGTCATGATTTCTTAGAAGAAATTTATGACTTATTTTCTTCTATATATATTTTTTTTTCTGAAAAAAACAAAATGCCAATACTCTTCGGGAAGCTTTTCAGTAATTCAATTTTTCGTAACCTTTTTTTCATGACGAGCAATAGTGAATTCAGGACAAGACATTTTATTTATCAAGTCGATATTAAAGGATCAAGCTGACCTCTGATCAAGAATAGTAGGGTTGACAGGGTGGAAATTTTTTCCTTTTTTCTGTTTGGGTTTTGGGTAAAAAACTGTTTAAAATTTTTTTAAAATTTTGGGTTACATCCTTACCAAGGAAATATCTAATTTTATGATTTTTGAAGTATTTATTCTTGTATCAATGCAAAATATATTTTATTAAGAAACACAAAATTAATATTAAAAATGTAATATGTTAATTTATATAGATTTTAAGTTGGGAAACATTTAACGTTATACATTATATTATAGTTCACGGTTGTTAGTTGTTTGAATAGAATCCAGATGGGGGTGATACTCACTTTTAATTATGTAAAAATATTTGTATTTAATTTCGTGTAAAATAAAATTCGTAAGGAAACAAATCACAAATATGAATGTGCTGTGGGTTTAGAACTTAATGTTCTTAACTGCGAATGCCTTTTTGACAGTGGCGAACAAAAAAAAAGTGTTTCATTCAGTGCGTTTCCTGTGTAAAATAACAACGGGCCAATTACAGTTAAGAAGGAAGAACGAGAAAATATTTATAGCAAATATATAGCTGAAATTGCCAAGAAGCGTAGAAAACATACATTGAGAAATATATATTTTTCTGGAAAAAAAAAAAAAAAGAAGCAAAGCTAATGTCAAAAATTTTTTGTCATCATAAATATGTATGAAAATGGAAAACACTCATATTTCTTGCAACTTGGGATTTTTAAGTGGAGCTAGAAAATATATATTATTTTATGCCACACTTCTTAGTTCGTTCCTTAATTTTCCTCATAAAAGCGTTTAAGAGTGTATATATCACAAAAGTTGATGAAACAGGTATTTTGAAGTACATTGAAAGCTAAAAAACAAGTAAAATAGTAATCTTTAAGTTATTAAAATTATTCATGATTGAAAAAAATGTGAAATGATGCATGTGCGAATGACATTTTCAAGCATGGGGAAATGGGGGTTTTTAAAAAGAACATTAAATTTTTCCCCAAAAAAGGGGGAAATTCCCGAAAGTTTTTTATTAAATTCAAACTGCTTTCCAGTTCCTTTATCTAATTTTTGAAGAATAATGTTTTGCTCAAATTGTAATGTTTCCAAAACCCTCAAATTTTTCTTTGTGAAATTAAGGAGCTCAGCTTTTTCTCGGATTCAGATTGAATTTTATCATAGTTAATTATAGCAGACAAATGTGTATCAAAAATTAATCGTGTTTTCTCAAAACGTTCTTTCAAAGCAACAAGTAATATAAAAAATTTTTCTGAGTCAATTCCTACTTAGATCAACATAGAAAAATTTTAATTTAGCTACTTTTTATTCAATAGTTACAATTAATATAAATATGTATATACATATGACAGAATCACAACATTAAGGGGTAGTTAATTTTTTATTAATTATCATTAAAGTATCGTATTGTCATTCAAAACAATCGTGTATGTAAAATTTCAGCCCAACTGAATGCTTTAAAACGTGAGAAAAAAACCTTTTCACACAAGTTTTGACACAAGTCGCCAAAAATGATGCCAACGTGGCTGTATTTGTAATTCTTAAATAATTAGTTTTAATCAATTAATTTTATTAATTATAATTAAATTATTGTATTGTCATCCAAAATAATCATGTATATAAAATTTCAGCTCAATTGAGCGCTTTAAAATGTATTTTATTAACGATTGAAAATTCCACCAAGATAAATAAATAAATAAATATATATACAGAGAGAGAGAGAGAGAGAGAGAGAGAGCTAATAGTAGGAATTGAAAAAATAAAATGTCATCAGTCGTTTCAATTAGCTTGGCATCGCCATTTAGGGATGCGCGTAAGTAATATAATTTCTGAAACCACTTAATTCTTGATTATTGATAATAATATCAGCAAACTGTGATTGAAACGTTGACCATTCTTCCCGTATTTACCGTTAAAAATAGGCAAGGTACCTGAGGCAATTTTACTTCCGTTTTGCAAGAAATTTCATTTTTACTAATTGATTATTAATTTTACTAATTTTCATTTTTACTAATTACTCCAAACTTTAAACAAGATACATTTTTGAAAGATTCAAGCAAAATTTTTATAATTACTTCCACTTTTTCCAAGTGTTCTTCACATTCCTTAGTATTCTTTTCGAAGCTGAAAGTTTCAAAATATCTTTGAATTTCGTGAATTTTTCCAATTTCTTTTAGAGGTTATTTAGTTTCTTTAATTTTACTTCGAGCTCACGAGTAGATGCTTTTTCAAAACTTCTCTTTTCGCGAATAAAACTTACGAATTCTGTTATAGTGCCTTTGATGGCAAATTTCATTCGATTGAGTTTCTCCACAGTGCTGATAAGTTGCGGTTGACGCTGACCACTAATGTTCTGCTTGTACGTTACAAGAACGATGGATCATATAATGACAACAGTTTATAGCAGTGCTTCTCAAACTTTCAATATTGGTGACACAATTTTCATCGCTTCCCCTCCATACAATGACATTGTATTCAACGTTATAATAATGTACTTTGAAGTTAAAGGTGCAATACACGATCTTTATTTTAAACTGTACAAATTATCAATACAAATATTAAGTTTTGTATATGTGTTATTTTAAATAAAATTATATTATTTTTAAGTTTTAGATTAAGTATTATGTTACTTTTCATAGCTAAAATGTATTCTGTTTTACTTTTAAAATTTCTAATGGCAGATTATGAACAGTTAATTAACAGAGTTCATCAATCTACCTAGTATATTCACCGAATTTTTAGTGTGGCGTCATATAGGTGGATACCAATCACTGCAGGTAATTTTGTCGCCCAGTTTCCTCCCTAGAGGAAGCACCTGAGCTTTGACGATGCAAACCTGTACTAGGATTAAATTTTGCCTGTACGAGATTTGTCACTTTCCAATTGGTTTCAAGGCAATGAAATTTAACTGAGATATTGAATGAGTGAATTTAGAAACAGAAATTTGTGATCTAAAATGGATTTCTTTCAGCAACGATCAGATAAAAATGAATGAATACTATTCAAGGTGATATCTTAAAACAATAATCCAACAAATGTTGAAAGCAGCTTGTCTTAGGATTTGATTAATTTACAATATTTACAAGACATTATAACTCTTTATTAGTTGTTTATCTATTATTAGTTAATTATAGTTTACTTCTCTTGCTAATCTACAATCTTTCAGAAATCATTTCAAATTTTATTTCATTTTTAATTATTTATTTACTATTATTTTTTGCTATCTATTGTATTATTTTTTATTATCTTTTATGTTATCTGTTTATTATCTTTTTCTTCATTAATCTTTATAAGTTTTGCACGGGATGAACAAGCATTGGCTTCTTACACTTCCTGTTCATTCTCTAAACCTTTTAGAGGGTTTATAAACTCACACTTAAAAACACACGACAGTTATGGGGGATAGACCTTGTAATTTTGAACCATGTTCAAGTGACGAGGACGCCCACGCCATCATAAAAACTTTGAACCACGAAAGATTTAACTTGCTTCAGATCCTCAATGCGGGAGGTCTTCAGTGGCATTAGGACTCAATCCTACGATCGACAATGCTGGCTACGAGTCCTTGACAATAACCACAAGGCTACCACGGCCACTTAAACTTTAGGGAATACGAAATATTTAACGAAATCTATTCAACTTAGCTTTATTATTGAATGTGATTTTTATACCACAAAGATAAAACTTGTTTAGTTTTTTTAAACACACTATGACTGTTAAAGAGTGAGATCAAAACACACTGTTTACTACAGATTCTATATAAATGTTTGCTGAAAAATTCTTTTGCAATTTCATAAAGTTTATAATTTAATTATTTTTTTTAAAGAAAATTGAAGCAGTTTGGATTTAATCACATTTATGTAATTTAACTCAGTATCACATATAATGTATCTTAAGTCACCCATCCGGTATAGTGGTTAGCGACGCTGACTGCTGTGCCGTAGGCATGGGTTTGTATCCTGGAGAAGGCATGAATATTTGAAAGTGTATAGAGCCTTTGCGGCATGGGGATACTATAAATAGCTGCAGAGCTGCAAGTCCTCTCGTGAGGTTAGTGGAAGGGGAGGAGAGGCTCCTGATCCCTCCTAGGGTGTTCTCCCTCAAAATTGGGGTGTAACCAACCCAAAACGTCATGCTACCTGTGTGGTGCTCAAAGCTACGGCTAACGACAGGCGTACATCTTTACCGCGATGAATTTCGTGGACCACTATCTGACGTCACCAGACAGGTGGCATTAGGAACAACAACAACATATATTTTAGCCTTTGATAAATAAAAAAAAGCAAAGTTTTTGTTCCTTATTAAAGATATAAATGTGTTATGATATGTTATAATAAAATGTTTTAGTAAAAATACAATTTAAACTTTGTTGAGTGTTCTTCAAGAGCATGGATGATAGATACTCCTTTCCTAAGTATACCTTGTCAAATGTTGAAAGTTAACTCTAGCTTTCTGTTAAAAGGAGATAAAAATAGTAGTGAGACATAGAATCCCTTTTATGAGCTTTTTACTAGTTTTTTGGAGGCTTTCACTAAAAATCGTTTTAAAATACTTTTGAAGCACATTCGCAAAAAAGGTAAAAGCTTTGATCAACAGAAATGTTAAGACATCAAGAAGTATGCATGTATGTTTTCGATTAAAGATTTGTATTACACGCAAAACATTAGCTGTTTAACAGATAAATGAGGCTGTTTTATCAGATGTGATAGATTTACAACCAAAACAGAATATGAGAAAGATATTTCTGAGTATGTAATACAGAACAGGGAGGTTGTTAGAGGAATGCTTTGGTTTACCATAAAATCCTATACATTCATGCACCTATACATTCATGCTTAATTTTTTAATTTTTAGGGATATTAACCGTATAACACGCACCTTCTTTTTATACGAAGAAATCTGAAACATTAGTATACATTGCTCTTACGTTTTAAAGTCATTTATTCAAGGTATTATCCCGGACTTTTGACAAAATAGTTTTCTTCTAGGAATACAACTCTTTTAGTTCGTAAAGAAAGTCATTTCTTATCCGAGCACGTTCGGAGTACTTTTTGACAGGATAACATATTTAAACATTATAAATGCTTATTTAGGACTCAATAACCATAAATACTAATATTTAACCAACAATATTTAAAATAAATTGCCTAAATTTCACAAAAATCCCAATTATAAGTGAAATTTTAGTAATATTTTTGTAAAACTTCAAAGCAATTAGAGTAAAGAGTAATAAACTTATATTAGTAAAAGTATTACCCAAACAAATTACATACATTTATCTAGAGAATGTACTAAAATTTTAATGTTTTATTAAAATTTGAAAATTTTAGAGTTGATTGAGTAGACATTATAAGAAAAGTCACTTTCTTTATGAGACCATTATTTAAATAACAGATCCTAACTCAAAAAGTATTTACACAATAAGAAATATTTTTGTACACTCTCTAGAAAATTGCATAAATATCAGGTTGAAAAAGTGTTATAGAAATACATTTGTAATATTTTGAGTTATCAGACTCGCCATGATAGATTTTTTACAATTTAAATGCCCATTTCTGGTATATCAAAGACCCACTTCCGGTTTTTCTAACTTCATAAAATTGATTGTAGCTTGGCCTCTAGGTAGCATAGAATCAGAATAAAGTATGTTTTGTAAAGCCAAAAGAAAGCACTGTTCAATAAAATAAAAAATAAAAATATCTATCTTGACTGAATTTGGTCATTTTCAACGTGTTCGGATACCTTAAACGAACAGTATTTCGATACATATATAAGTTAAATTTTTTTTATGCTCATCTCTTTCGTTATTTTTAAAGCTATTATTTTTATACCCGGCGTATAACGCGCACCCTTAAGCTTCTATCTTTTTATTTTTGTGTTAAATGTGTGCGTTATGCTCCGGATTTTACGGTACTTACTCGTACAATACAAGTAGTTAGCTAAAGTGTTCAAATGAGTTGTATTATAGGTGAGGTAAACAACAAGCTCATTAGCATCGCCTTAACCCTTTAACTGTCAAGTTATTTTGATGATTTGGGTACACAAATTGTCAAATTTTTTGAACCAAAGAACTTCTAACCTCGAACCTTTGAAGTTTTCAGTAAAGTGTTGTCATCTATTGAATTGAGCACACATTAACTTTTTCCGAGAATCAGTCGGGTTTGACAAAGAGATGAAGCCGAAATAAACGTCTCCCGATATGTATTCGGGTAAAACAATATGATGCACTCAAAAAAAATTACCCCGAGTAATACTCGGGCGTGACATTTTCGAGCACCAGTGCTGTGCCCGAGATTACCTCGGGCATTACAGTTAAAAGATTAAAGGAAAAATTTGCTAAAAATTGTCCTATTAAATAATAATAGAGTATAGCTTGGTTAATAAGGGTTATATATTTTGATTGGTTAATGAATGCCTATTAGAAAAAAAATTGCTCTTTAAGGGAGCTAAATTAAATATTTGCAAAGCTTCTACTCTTTCAGATGTCTAATTCTATGTTTAGAATTTATGAATTATTTATACATGAAAGGAATTTACGATATCGTAATGTTTTACAGTATACTCTGAATTTATTCTAATTACACTTATTTAAAAGATACTCATTGATACGGACATTAAATGAAATGAGTTTATACTATTGATAAATATTCTTTCTCTTCATTTTGGCTATGATAATGAAATAGCAAAGTCACGAAATAACGTAGCGGTATTTATTTTTAGAATAAAATCATGAAGCTGTGACGTTAAACATAAATTCAAATGAAATTTGGGAACTACTTTGAAAGCGTTTTATTTTCTGTTGAGTATTTATCTTATTTTTCTTATGGTGATATAATTATTTCTTGAGAACTCATTTCATCCTAGATAAGAGGAAGCTATGAAGTTCACTATCCTTTTTGTAACTGCATTTTTTTGGTTATGTATAAATTTACTCTGAACTATATATCGGTAGTATTTTTTCTAGCAAGCCCTAGTTCATATTAGGAAGTTTGTTCATGGAAAAATGATAAAAGCGGAACGGAGTTGTAATTCTAGTGTAGTACATACTGATTTTCTTTATTACAATTAAGAGGAAAAATTGAAGAGAGATAAGATGTTTATGTTGAGAGCAAGAGATATATATAATCTCTTACAAGAAATGTTATTGATTTAACTAGGATTACATTAACCTTGGAGTAGGAATTAGGCATTAATTTGTGAATCTATCTCCTCAATTTTTAATTTCATTTTTATACTCTGTTTTTGATCATTTTTATCTGAAGTTGGTATTTGCTTTTATTATACATCTCAAACTAAGAGTTTCATTAATTCTATGTTTGTTATTATAAAATGAATGATTTAGTTCTTAATTTGTCTCTCAACTAAACCACTGCTAAAATTCTGGGCACATAGTATTTAATCAAATAGATTGTCATTCCTCATAAAGTCGTTTTCAAACTTATATAAGTTGAAGATTTGAATTCTCACTCTTGTCAAAAAACGTAGGCTAGTAGGCCAAGACTAATTATGATACTAAACATAATGTTTGTTTTTTCACTTCGCAATTTTACGACAAATAAGGTGATGCAGACTAAATATTTGATGTTTTAAAAAGCGTGTTAAAAATAGAGTGCTTAGGAAAATTTTCACATATGAATTAAAAGTTAAAAATTGATCTAATCATCATGTGTAATGACATCTTTTGAACAATAGAAGGACGAATAGCATCTTTAATTTGAACTAATAGTGGGAAGGGGAAAAAAACAAAATTAAAAAGGAGAAAAAAGTCTCTATGTAAAGTTTAGTAAAGAACAATTTAAGCCACCAAGAACTAAATTGAACTCAATAGCACAACAGCCCACAAAGGCCAAGGTCTACTGCGCCCATCTCAGTATATGTGACCTTGGGCGCTGAGGTGTATGAACATATGTTACGGTCAGGTGGTCAGTCTGACGCAAAACCCCCAGTGTTTAGTTCCTAAGCGAGCTTGCTATTCATTTATCGATCCACTGAAGGCATGAAAAGCTGAGTCGGCCTTGCCCATTCCATGATTTCAACACCAGATTTGTGGCGTGGAATATATATATATATATATATTATATATATATAGATGTAGATGTAGATGTAGAGAGAGAGAGATGTAGATGTAGAGAGAGAGAGATGTAGAGAGGTAGATATAGATGTAGAGAGAGAGATGTAGATGTAGAGAGAGATGTAGGTGTAGAGAGAGAGATGTAGGTGTAGAGATGTAGATGTAGAGAGAGAGAGAGATGTAGATGTCGAGAGAGAGATCTATTTTTAATGAATAATGAAACACGTTTCGTAGGTCAAACAATCAAATTTGTTTTTTAGGGTTCTGATTACACCATGTCAACCCACATAAAAGTAATAAAGGCTAGCTATATACCTACATAACCCATATAACCTGTTATAAAGGTACAAAATTTGTGACCTTAGCACAGAATTTTATTCCAAATTCACTATCTTATGCAAACAATTCAAATGGAAGTATCGTTTGACCCAAAAATATTCTAAGAAGACAACTAAATTACGAAGAAAGAGTTCTTGAGATCAACATGTTAGCCTCACAACTATAATCAAATTCTTAATAACTTCATTGCCTTTTAATTATTTCAATTTCTGAATAAAAAATATAAATTTTAAAACATAAGAGGGAGTGGGAGGGGGGTTGAAGGTACCACTCCATTGTACAAATTGTACATAATCATTGCTCAAATTGTAAAACTATAATTTACATGTATTATGTAGTTCTATTTATTCTTTCTTCTCCCCAGAAAAATTTGTTCTTCGCGCTCCTCTTTAGTTAAATGAGCTTAGTTTTCCTCATTCCTTAAGACAAGTGAATTTTCATTAGTTCCCTGAAGCTGCATCGTCTAACGCTTCATTAATAAATTCCTTAGTTTTGATAAACCTACATCCATTGCATCTTCCTGGAAAGTTGAGTATTTAATTCCGTTGATTGTTAATAAGTCTTCGCATGAGACAAGACCTTTCTTCTCATGCAACAATTCTAGTCTAGGTAATCGTTGCGATACTTTTTGCGAGACCTTGCAATAAAGTACTATCGCAACCGAACTGGCGACATTATACGAAATGGTTACCAATTAGCGCGTAAGACATATGCGATATCAGGGTTGCCAACTTGGCGAATTATCTCAAACATTGACATTGTTGCGATACTACCTAATAAATTTATTGCAGTATCACGAAAAACTTTTTTTCTATATAGAGAGAATATATTGCTATAATACATCAATCAATTGATAGAAATGCTTTTTGTGTGCGTTTTACTTAAATGCAGTACGAAGAATAAGGTAAATTGATCATTGTAATAACATACTTTAAAAATTATGTTCCTTATTGGTAAAAGTAGGCATTTAATAAGTGGTCAAATATACTTTATTGGACGCTAAAGAAACATCTTCTTGGTGGTTAATAATTCTTAAAATAATTCTATAATTACAAAACGCATGGTAATGAAAATGTTACTGAAACATAAATATATAATTTAAGGGATGTTATTAAGGAAAGAAAGGTTTTCTAGGAGTTAATTTGAATGGAAAAACAGAAAAATTTGAAAAAGCAGAGGCAAGACAGTAATGAGGAAAATCAGAACATTTTGTAAAGACTTTAAAAATGATTTTAGATGAGACAAAAGAATATTAACCCCTTAACTGTGGAATATATTTCAGAAAAATGGACTTTTCGTTTTAAGTCAAATAATTTAAAAAAATGTTTAGATTTCTGAAAAGAGAGTAGTGGCATTTAATTATAACATATAAAAAAATTTGTTAAAAACATTTGACGAAATTGTCTTTTAATTTTAAAATGACCTTTATATTTCTAAGATACTACATAAATGTTAACATCTTGCAGACTTAGATTTTTTTTATTTACAAAAAAATTCTCTTATGTAAATACAAAATTAAACGTAAATGCTGAGTATATTTAAGTACATAATGAGCTTTGGTATTAAGTTTATTTATTTTGAGTTTTATACGACTATATGAGCTACATTCATAGCCTTTTAAATGTTCTGCTCTCAAAAGACCATTTCGAAAATGGACGCAAAATGAGGAAATATTAATGTAAGGGCTTCACCTAATCATTTTTGTTCTTTAAAGACATCCTGAGTTTTGAAATATTAATGTGGAACAATTTCAGACCTTTTTATTCATCTGATTGATTAATCTTAAAATGTCTTGCAATTTATTTTAAAGGCTTTATCTCTGATAAATGTTCGAGAAAGATAATGGAACTTTTCGTACACATGAAAAAAAGATTTATTTAAAAGATAGATTTTACAAAGATCTTTCAAAAATACCTTTTTTTGAATATTCATTCATCATTCGTTCCTTGTTAGAAACTTTGTTGTGAGAATATTCTGTCAAAAATGTGAGATTGTAAACTTTCAACTTGTTTAAGTTGATTGATTTTAGTTGGTCGTAACATATATCTTGAGTTGTTTATTTGCTTTTAGAAATCAGTGTACTCGATGATTACTTTATCGCAAATATAAATTTCTCTTTTTTTACAATCAGATTTTTCTAAAATTAAATAGGTGATGCTAGCTATATTTTAAAAAGGTTTTTTTAATTAAAATCTTATTAATTAAAAATTATGTTTATTAAAATTATATAATAAAAACTAGGTACAGTATCTTGGTTATTGCAATATAAATTATGTGCGTGTGTGATCTTAAATCAGTGGTATAAATTTATAATAGGACATTGCGAAATTAATTTGTTAGTGAATGAATATGAAGGAAAGCTTTATTAAAAGTATTGTTATACAGAAAGGTGAATGGAACAAAGCATAAATTGAGCCTAGAGTAACCCTATTGAGTATTTTTGTACGGCAGACTTATTTCTCTTTATTTATGATGTTACAAAAGTAGCTTAAGCAAATATTTCTTGAATTCGGCCTCATTTAGTCGTAGTGAAAAATGCTACACGATGAAAGAAACATTCAAATTGCTTGGTATTTTCTCCATATGCATACCATGGCGGGAAATGCAAATGATTAGGATTTTAGTGCTGAAGCATATCACGGGTACCTGTGGCATTACGAACCAGCACTAAATAAAAGAAGGTGAAGATAAATACAAGAACGTCATTCTACCACGATTCGATCAATAAAGAAATGTCGCTTAAAGCAGATTAAATTTCAGAGAAATCAGTGATTGTGCCAAAAGTAATCCAGCAACAGCGATGTGAATCTGCAATTGATAGATGCAGAGAATGATTGACTAGCGAAACCGATTGAATTAGCCTTGTCTCACCGCCACACAGTATGGCAGGCAACTGGGCATTGATGGATCACTCTGTACAAAAATCGATGATCACATGATCCATTCGACATATTGATAGTACAATGAAATGTTCTGAAGGTGTTTATTGATGTGAATACTTTGTCTCAAAACCACAGGCATTTGCGTCTGTAATGGTTCATTGAACGTAGTCTATGGATAATCGAATGACACATTGTCTTTGCAGACGAATTACGCTTCTGTTTGTCACATACGATGATAGAGGAAATATGCCGTAGAGATACCACATAGAAAGAGGTTACTCAAGTGTTGCCTTATGCACCATTTGTTATAATTTGGAGTGCTGTTGAATTTCGCTCTCCCTCCCCTTATAAAGTGCCGGTACAAGAACTAGTCAGCTTCATATCTCAGAGGGCTTAGAGCAGCGATACTCAACCTGTGTCCCGGTCATGTTCTATTGCTCTGAGAAATTTATGAACATTGTATTAAAAATTTGGTGGGAAATTCTTTGTCAAGAAATCAAATATATCAATTTTTTTTTTGCTGTCAGTGTCGTACGGGAACGAATTGATGTTCTTTTTCTATTTGGTACGTTACGGTTAGTGATAACAGACAACAGTGGAGTAGCGACAATTTTATGGGGGAAACTAATCTTTAACTATCTTTCATATCTTGCAAGCTAAAACTATTCAAAAAAAATAAATCGTTTCAACACGATTGGTAGGTTGACTATTTTGTAATGTTAAAAACAAACATGGATCAATACTAGTTTGATTTGACACGAAAGTGCAGGAATCATTCAATGGCAATTTTACTGGAAGATCTCTTTCAAGAAGTGATTAATAGGTTTTCTTGAATAATCTTTGCAACAGCAACAAAGTGTTTTGTCGGTGGTAATATCACAGTGGTAACAAAGACATTCTATGAAGTTTGTTATATTATTGGTAATCAGATGAAACCGTTTAATGATGCTGAAATTGGGAAAAAGTGTTTCTTAAAGGGTTCTAATTTAGTGTTAGTGACATATAAAAATTAATAATTAAAAAATCAAAACAGGAGTATTAATTTTTTGATCAATTTTCCGCATTTAAAATATCCTTGGTCTTAAAGCTTCCCCTTCCTATTTATCCTCATGTTTCGGCCCATTGGAAATGACTAACATATGTATGCGGCCAGCGTGAAATAGCTGACATATGCATGCGGTCAAGCAGAAAAAAAGGTTGAGTACCCCTAGTTCAGAGCCTGTTGTTTTCCCTTACCTTCAGAGTGTACTTGCAGCCATATTACAACAGGACAATGTGTAATGACATATGAAACGCGGTATTCAAGGTTACATCTTCGCTCACAATATAACATTGTTGGCTTGGCTTCTTACTTCTCTGATCTATGACCTATCTGGCTGATAATTAGAAAATGATTGGCTCAGCATACACACCCATTGGCAACTTCAGTTATGTTGGAAGCAACATAAGCTTCCATAATCTCAAGACATCCTAAGCCTCTTTCATTGAGTACCAAGACTTGTAGCAGTGGTTATTGCTACCCGTGACTATAATATTTAATACTGATTTCATCATATTGCTACTTCTCAAAAAAGTTGTAATCTCAATGTTTTCACCTTTTACTTTATTAATTGTTAGCTTTATTTGCACATTTTTATCTGAACACAATAGAATTTTTATAAACACAAATATAAACTTGAAATAAAAAAAATATATCCTTGACAATTCTCTCATGAGAAATATTAATACGATCGAAATACTTCGTAAATTTAAAGTAATTTTATGTGTTTCTTTGAAAAAAAATATTGCCAATGATTTACATTCCCTTACGAAGATTAAATAAAATTCCTGAATATACATGCATCTATAGTTGATGAAACTTATAAAATTGAGCTTTAAGCTAAAATATTATAATGCATGAAACATATATTTCCTACGTAGCTCAACAATATCTTTCATTGCTTATTTTATATAGACTTAAAATTGACTTTGATATACTTAAAATATAATTTTTATTTCCATAACTAAATACAGAATTTTCATTGCGTGATTGTTTTTGTAACTGAGAGTTATTTCCTAAAAGTAACATTCCTCATAATTCTAATTAATTTATCTGCATAAATATATCAAGGAATTAAACTTAACTTAACTTCTACTTTTTTTCTTATATATTTGCTACTAAACCTTTAAACATATGAATTATTTGTATTCTTTCTTAAAAAAGGGCAATTCATGGGTATGTGATATTACTTTGAAAGTAAATGCGAATATGTATAAATTATTAAAAATTTCCATTGAGATTAATTTCAAAAATTCAGTGCAGAAAACCTTACAACATAGCTTGGGATTAGTTCTGACAGAATTTTTATATTATTATTAATATAATAAGAGGATTATCATACAAGGATTTAAAAATGTACTCAGAATGATATACCATTATAATTATTCGTAATAAACTTATTTATATAGTCTAGATAATACTGAAAACATCTATTTTGCATTAATACTTTAAATTGCATTGTAGCAAAAGTTAATCCAAGACCAGCATTTTCTTTCCTCCGTTACAACTTTTGTTGTTATAAAGCTGTTATATCACGTTCCTTTTATGTTTAGGAATCATCAAAAACTTCGCAATTAATGCAATTTTGTCAAAGAATCCATAAGCTTGAATAAAACTAGGAAGGACTTTGATACTCTGTCAATATGCTTTTAAAATAATGATATCAAGTATTCTTTTAAAGTATTAGTAACCAGTGAACTAGAAGTGCTAATCTAATGTGAAAACTCCATTTTCTCGAAATGGGATTGAGATCCCTTGAGATATGTAGGGATTTTTACGATCGAAATGCTGGAAAGCTTCCTTATCTTTCACCTTTTCCTTCTGTGACCATATAATTTTTTTAAAATATGAATGAATTGACAAGAATATGATAGTTCAGAAGTATCTATATTGCGAATGTCATTTATTGCTGATTTTATGGATTTTGGGTTTCATATTCTTAGATATATGACTCTCTTTTACGATAACTACAAAGAACAAAAAGATTGAGGGGATTTGGAGAAAAGATGCATGTAGTTTGAAAGTAGAAAAAGAAAATTATCTAACTTCTGAAACATTTAAGTGTAGTTTTTGTGTTTAGTAAAAATATTTTTAAACGGTTCATTTTCTAATCAACGTGAATGAAACAACATTGAAAATTCAATGATGTGGAAACTGTAGACACAAATTAAAAAAAATGATGTCATGTTTTGTGCTTCGATATTTTAGCATGTTAGGTCTTGTTAAGAGTCAATGTATGAACAGCACGCAGTTTAGAGCAGAGTGGTTGTTGAATTCTCTGATAACTTACATTTAATTTCCAGAACATGCAAAATTTGAGCTACTATGCCGAAAAATTTAATTGATGTAGGAAAAAAAAGCTGTATTATTTGGATTTTTGAACGTACATTTTTTTAAATAAACCGTAGAGAAGATTTTATCAGACGATTAACTCTGAATTTTTTATTTGTAAAGGGATAAAACTTAAAAACGTTTTTTGATCATTTTTAATTTTTTTACTGTAAAAATAATTTATTTAATGGAATAAGTAGTCATGATACTATTTTGTTAAGAAATATAATTTCTTATATAAAATAATAGATTGAACTAAAAAAATATTTGATTCAACGAAAAACATATTGGCGAAACTTGAGCAATTATTATAGAGCAGAGATAAGCAACTATTTGTTAACATAAAAATAAATAAAATAAAATAAAAAACAACATAAAATTGTCTTCGGTGAAAGGTTTGGCTTTGGTAACTACACAATTGAAACTACGAGCTACCTTAGGTTTGTTTCCATCTGTTTGACTTAAAAAAAAAAAAAGAACCGTAACTTTTTATTTATATTTTGTAACAGCTCTTTTTGTAACTTCACAATATTTTTCATCGTAATTATCAAATGTGAACAAATGTTGTCTGAAAATGTCTAGCATTTAACGTGTGACCTTTTATAACATAGCACACATACAAGATGATTTTTTGATGTACGAACCCATATTCATTAATCCAAGAGTTTTATAAACCGCGAACATCAAGCTTTCTTTTTTAGTGGCGATTTGATTAAATATTAGATATTAACTACCACTAGAATTAAACAAAAAAAAATACAAGTTTTCACAATAAAATTAAGAGCGTGTTGTAAAATTAAAAGTAGCCTGTATCGTACGACGTGCATCAAACTAAATAATACTTTCGAATGAAATCATACTGGATATCCGAGTATCGGTAAGGCGAGCTGAAAGAAAGGAGAGAAAAATGCGTGTGGTGCAGAGAGGGGAGAGATTTGGCGATGTATTCTTTTTTGATAACTTCCTAGAGTGGTATAGAGTACCAATGCAAACCTGATACACGTGCCATAGGATGCTGGCACCTTCTATGAAGTATATTACAAGTAACTCAATAAAAAATTCATTTGAAAAAAGAAGTTAATTCAGTTATTTATAGTATGTATATAGAACAAGTAATATAAAATTTTTTAAAGTCAATTTCTACTTAGATCAACAAAGAAAATTTGTATTTTAGCTACTTTTTATTAATAGTTACAATTAATATAAATATGTATATACATATGACAGAATCGCAACATTAAGTGATAATTAAATTTTTATTAATTATCATTAGAGTACCGTTTATTGTCATCCAAAACAGTCGTGTATATAAAATTTCAGTTAAACTGAATGCTTTAAAACGTGAGAAAAAAACCTTTTCACACACACACACACAAGTTTTGACACAAGTCGCCAAAAGGGTCGCCAAGTCATTAAAAATGATGCCAACGTGGCTGTATTTGTAATTCTTTGAATAATTAGTTTTAATCAATTAATTTTTATTAATTATAATTAAATTATTGTATTGTCATCCAAAATAATCGTGTATATAAAATTTCAGCTCAATTGAGCGCTTCAAAATGTATTTTATTAACAACTGAAAATTCCAATAAGATAAATATATAGAGAGTGTGATCTGTTGTTTTGTTGTGACTCTAATGCCACCTGCCTGACTTAGTCAGATCGAGGCCCGCAAAATTCATCGCGGCTAAGGGCTAGAATTTTTACGCCTGTCGTTAGTTTTAGCTTTGAGCACCATGCAGATGACAGAACGATTTTGCTCGGTTCCGACCCAATTTAGAGGTAGAAAACCCTGGGGGGTGGCCAGGGGCCTCCCACCTCTATTCCCCTTCCACCAACCACACGAGAGGATTTGCGGCTCGACGGGGCTATTTAGAGTACCCCCATACCGCAAAGGCACTATACATTTACAAACTTCCATGTCTTCTCCGGAATTCGAACACACGCACACACACACACACACACACACACACACACACACACACACACACACACACACACACACACACACACACACACACACACACACACACACACACACACACACACACACACACCACCACACACACACACACACACACACACACACACACACACACACACACACACACACACACACACACACACACACACACACACCACACACCACCACCACACACACCACACACACACACACACACCACACACACACACACACACACACACACACACACACACACACACAGTCCCTACGACACCGCAGTCAGCATCACTAACCACTATATCAGTTGGGCGACGAGCGGGATCTTATAGTAGGAATTGAAAAAGAATGTGAAGAATAAGTAGAAAAAGAGTTTTATTCGAATTTTTTTAAATGAAATATTTATATAAAAGGGAATTCGAGAACCATTCATTAAAATAAAATGTTGGAGCTTGAGGATGATTAAATCTTGTACAACTAAAAAAAAAGCGCGTAAAGAAGATATTCAAACAATCGTTATTACATGTTTGCAAAGAATTCGTTACATTTATAATAAGTATATGAGAGATGACATTAGATATATATATTCTCAGCCTTTTCTCTGTCTGAATGAATTTTACGATACCTATTAGAGACTATACTTTTTTCTTTTTAAAATTCATTCTTTAACTACATCATTGTCTTGTAGGTGCAGAGGCTACACTTTATCTAATATTTCCAAAATGTTTCATATAAAATTTCAGTTAGCAGAGATATAATCTTTAAAGAGTTTTCTCAAAGGAATATTAAAGATGGACTTAAATATTTGCTTAACAACATCAAACACATTGGGTTTATTAGAATGATGTTTCCCCAATCCAATTCTCAAGGTGTTATTTGAGAGTTATATTATCGCTGAAATAGACAAACATATTTTGTTTGAACTGCTTTACACCTTTTGCTTTAATTTTAGTAAATTTCACTGTAAACTAATTTTCCTTATAATTTCAATTTCAATTGAAAACATGCTAGACATTTAAATTTTAAAAAATAACTAATCAGGACAGAAGGCATTATTTTGACTGTGTGTGTTTATTTCTATATAATTTATTACGATTTATGTATTTTTAAGTAAAATGCATATGAAACATCCCACTCAGGTTTATATATCAGGTTTATTATTTAGAAAACTATTCATGCATTTTAAGTAAAATGAAAAGATTAATTCAAATTTCAAATATTTTTGCGTAAAATGGTAACACAGAGTAGTATTGATAAAGTTAAAACTCGAAAAAGATCATTACCTTTTGGGAAAAAAAAAAAAAAAATCACTTTCATACTGCCATTGCAGAAGCATTCGAATCTTATTCAAACTAAATTTACTTTATTTCAAAATAAATTTTTGTTACCTTTAATTTATCATGGTATTTATTACATACCTTTAATTAATGTGTATGTGATTTAATTTTCATGTAGAGCTTCAAAAATATTTGTCCTTTTGTTGCACATTTTGAATTTATTTATAGAGTCTCATATTGCAGGAAAATGTTTTGCGTTGAAAATATTTGTATATAATTATCTGTATTACATGTGCGAATTAAATAGGATCAACTTTTAATAGCACACAGACATTTTTCCAAATTTTTAGTATCTACGTCCTGTAATTGCTTTTTAAAATTATTACTGAGACATATACTGACACCACATGGTAAAATATTACGAGTTTTATCTCAAAGCGCATTTAAGGAATAAAATTATTTAAAAACTTTCGAATCATTGAAGAGAATTTTATTTTAGATCTTCAATTTTATTTTGGCAATTATATTAAGAAGCGTTTGCTCTCAATTTCTGTAATACCATTGTTAAAAAGTAAAATTAAAAAAAAACAATCATAAATGCAAAATAAAGGTAAAATATTTTATTCTGAATATTTAGCAGTGCCTTAGAGTGAGGTGTGTGTGGGGGGGAATTCTTCGGAATTCAAGAAAATTCTTTTATTCCTGGCAAACCTATGCCCGTGGGAAAAAGGATTACGTATACAATATGCATAAACAATTGTAGAAGAAAAAGGAATTTTCGGTACAAAAATAAAACATATTTATTTTATTTTAATGATACAATTGGTTCTTAATTGATCAATAAAAGAAAAAAATCGCTACAGAATCCCATAATAATTTTTGAATTAAAATACATGTGTTCTGTTAGAAAATTCCTATATCTTAAGACAACACACAGAAAAAAAAAAGTTTAATTCTTCACACAAAAAAAAATAAATAAAATAAATCTGAAAAATAAAGAAGAGAGGTAGATCTAAGCATAAACATATCACGTTACAAGGAAACGGAATTCGCTTCTGTATGTGACTCAAATTATAAATGAGACATATTGTATCGATAGAATTCATAGATGGCTGCTCAGAACATCTCTGAAATTTAAACTTTTGTCGGCATAGGCCTGTTGGAATACGGATAGTCCTAAAGCGTTAAAAGTAATGAATTGAAACAATGTTCGAAAACTTTTTGAAGCATACGAAGAAAGCATTTGTTTTTTATACTTATCTTGAGAATTCTGTTTCGTTGTTCTTGTTTAGTTAAATAAAAGAAAAGCTAAAGTATGAATAATATTGGAAACTGAAAAAGGAAACTGCAACGCTTGTTTTGTCATATGAGTGCATATTAAACCCTACACTGGAAAGTGCTTTTTACGGATAATTATAATACAAGAGTGTTGAAAAGTTAAAAAACAAACATACTTTCACAGATTTTTTAAAAATTACTGAACTCGTTTTAAATAAAAACTGGCAAAGTAACAAAAAAAGAAAAGCTTTTTTAAATTTTTTTAATTAAATTTGATTTTTTTAAAAA
Organism: Trichonephila inaurata madagascariensis; assembly: GCA_019973955.1. Classification (NCBI taxonomy): domain Eukaryota; kingdom Metazoa; phylum Arthropoda; class Arachnida; order Araneae; family Nephilidae; genus Trichonephila; species Trichonephila inaurata. The sequence goes on from BMAV01008322.1 coordinate 22,266, forward strand.
TTTTAAATAAATTAAGAAAACTGCAAAGATAGGTAATTCAAATACTACTTCGTGCATTTTTAGTTTTACTTCTGTTTCTGCAGTCTTACTATTTATTTCTCTTAGAAATTTTTTCAAAAAACGGCCGAGCAATATCTGGCGCAAAAACAATATCTGGAAAATGGATTATGATGAACAGACGGAAATAGGAGAGAAGCCAACCCGAAGTGGAAGTAGCAAGATGGCTCAATGTGTCCTGAAATATGGTTTCCAAATTATGGAACTAGTTTCAAGAGATTGAAACATTTTCAAAAGACCTGTGATAGGGCTCCCAAGAGTCACCACAAGCCAGGATGGATGACTTGATTTCAATTGTCAACTGCAATCACAAGGATGACAGCTACTCAACTCACAAATGAGTTCTTCTGTGTTTGATAGCCCAGTTTCAAGGTAAACAGTTTATCGAAGGCTTAATGAGGCAGAGGGTCATGACAAAGAAACAATGGTCTCCACTCACTTCAAACCACACAAGAAAATGCTTGATATGGTGTAGCCAACATCATCCTAGATAATGTGAGTGAAGGGACTGTGTTCTTCTCACTGATGAGATGAGACTCAGTATGAATATTGAAAAGAACCGGTTCATATATGGAGAATTAGGTAACCGGTACCATCTCTTCAACTTCATAGAAATAGAATCCTTATGGATGTGGCAATGTTATGGTCCGAACGGCGTGATGTTGGACTGGCTCATAGAGCTGTACATCTTTCAGTGAAGGCATCTAGAATGCTCCGAGGTATAGAGAGTATATTTTAGAGCCCCGTGGGTGGCTTTCTGAAAGACAATTGTCACTCAATATGTTTTTATGGACAATAACGTACTTCCACAGGGCTTGGCTAATCGATGAATACCTTGGCGTGAACATGTTCAGCCAGATGGTGCTGCTAGCCAGATTTCAGACATGTACCCCATAGAAAATATGTATTTGTATTTGTATTCTCTCTCCAAAACACTCTTGCAATTAAAATATCCCTTGGTGGAGGGTAAGATTTATTGTCTCAAGGCCTTATAAGCAGCCTCGAAAACAGCATGAGATATCGTTTTGAGGGGTGCATCAGTGTCAGATGGGATCCTATTCCCTATTAAACCTTCCACAAGCGCCATTTCACTGTATCATTTTTGGACTCATGCTTTTATAAGTGTGAATTAGGATCATGGGTATCATTAATAATACTTTTTATAGTTTTTTAGCAGCACTTCCAAACATATTTTTTGCCAAATTTCTCTAAGTTGGTTCAGCAGTAAATGAAAGAATCTTAAAAACATGTTTGTTTTTTAATATTTTCTTCCTATGTTTATACATGATAACTGAAATGAATGCTTTTCAAATATATATTCTTAGAAAATATGAATTGAGACTAAAAAAAAAAAAACATGAAATTTGCTTAATTATAATTTCTTAAGCAATTTACTAACAGCAGAAAAAACCTAGATTCAAAATTTTTGTAAGGAGTTTCTTTACATAAATTAAAAAATAAGGACTTTATTTAAACACCGGTCTTTTGACAGAATTTCTTTGAATAGTGAGAAATGCAATTTAGTAGTTATCTCTTCATAAATTTCTGAGCATTGACTTTAAATAAGTATCTCTATCCTAAGAAAAGGAAATCTTTTTCCTAAGAATCTAAATTTTTCTATGTTTTCTGAATTTAATTTACTTTAGCATTTTTCATGTATAGAAAAGTTTTGCGTTGTAAGCTATTCTGTAAGGAAATTCTATCTTGATGTTAAAGAATTATAATATAAAATAAATATTTTGCTCAGATTGAAAAATTCTGAACTATTAATTAACATTTGAGATGAAAAACTATACCCTTAATATACAACTAGAAATATTTTGAAGTCTATGCATTCCAGATGCATAAATATATCTCAAATTTAATGTTGAAAATTTAATTTAATAAAGTGTATTATATATAATACGAGTTACACATAAAAATTCAAGATTACTGAATGTTTGGATTTGTATTTTTACTGTTTTTTTCCTTATTTATAAGGGTAATATATATCCTTTAATTGCCTGTTGTTTCGATTATTCCATTATTTTAATTGGAGAAATTATGCTATTATATATATATATATATATATATATATATATATATATATTTTATATATATATATATAAATGTGCATGTATAATATAGCTTCTATTCATTAATCAACATTTTTAAAAATGGGATCATTTTTATGTAACTAGTTTGGTATAACTTAAGAAAAATATTTTCAATTTATTCTAGAATTCTTTCTTTCACAATAACCAATTATTGTAAACTTTGAGTTTTTGTATGTATTATGATATACGCCATAATATATATATATATATATTTATAAATATAATAATGAGCAAAATAATAGATTAAGTTGATTTTTGACACAAAACTGTAATTTTATTATTGATGTATACACATACGTTAATTTATTGCTTTAGAGAAGAAAGGAAATCAGTGAAGGGATTATTTACTGTATGATATTTGTAAAGGTATTTATATACGGTATCTTCAACATAGACACACACTCACAAATAACCAATGCTTTTGAGATCATGAAATTGTTATTAATATGTAATATCAATATTTCTGGATCAGAATATACGAGGCCTAGTCAAAAAGTAAAGGGACTATTGCAATTTCTCTTTCCAAAGTTTGGCAACAGTGATAGTATTCAGCGCTGAATGAGGACATGTCACTAGTCTTCCCTTGTGGTCTTTGGAGTGTAGTGGACCGTTCAACATGGCCGCTTTATTGTCGATCTGCACTAAGAAAGACAGTGATTCGCTTTTTGATTGCGAAAAGTGTGAAACCTAGCGTAAATTATTCGCCGCATGCAAGTGCAATGTGATGATAGCTGTTGATCTCGAAGCATGATCTACGAATAGATAGAGAGTTTCAAACGGGGAAGAATATCTTTATGTGACGACGAAAGATCGGGTAGTCCAGAGACGTTAACCACTGAGGGTCGTCGTCATTGAGGATATAGTGATGGAAGGGATGTCTAGTATCCAGTGCATGTATCACACTTTTCACAAACAAAAAGCGAATCACTGCCTTCCTTTCCATCTTGGTGCAGATTGACAATCGAGCTGCCATGTGTTGAATGTTTTCCTGCACTCCAACGACTACAAGGAAAAACTAGTTTTACGTTGTACAGAAGTGTCGTGCACTATCTCTCATTCAGCGCTGGATACTAGCGCTGTTGCCAAACCTTGGAAAGGGAAATTGCACAAGTCCCTTTACTTTTTGACTTTCCCTCGCATATTTGACTTTGTCTAAAAATTCGATAGTGACCCTGTTTTCATGTCTGAATTTAAGTATTAAATTTATAACTATATAAATATTAAGAAAAATAAACTATTTTTAACTTTGAATAGATATTTGCTTCAAAGTTGAATTTTTGTTTACTTGAAGAGTGCAAAAGATAGAATTATATAAAAGAGTACAACAGATCCTCAGAGTTTAAACCTCGATTTGAATATTTATGCAGAGAAAGGAGGATCACTTCTTTAGGTAACAAAGAAAGGGAAGTAAGAAAAGTTTTTCTGAAAGAGAAGAATTATCCAGCTTTACATTTTGTTTATTTTCAAAAAAGGAGCGTGGACTTAAGATGCTCAGTCAAGATCCTCAAAGTGGTTTCTTTTTTTATTTGACTTCCAATTCTCGAAAGATTTATGGGCTTAAACTGCAATCTGATGAAACGTGATCCATTCTTTGCACCATTTGTTTCGATTTAACTTCTATCTTACAAAAAAAAAAAAAGTAGCAGCTCTATTTATACACTTTACTATCAAAATTCTGTTTTTGAAAAAATATCAGAAATGTTCAAATGAAGAAAATCTTGTATTTATATTTTAAAATTTTTCGAAATAGGGGTTTTTTGACTCTTTTTTTTAGAAAATTACTTTTGTCACCCGGAAAAAATTAATTTTCCCAAACGAATGATATTCATTTATGTGTATAGTGGATTTGTAGGAAACAGCTAATAAAGTATTTTATATATACTTAGCAATTCAGACATTATTTTAATCTATTTGGAATTAAGTAATATCAACTGAAAAGAAAATTGAATTAGAATTAAAAATATAATTGAGACAGCCATCATCCTCTTGAAACCTTCAAATTATTATTATTCTTTTTATTTGGATGCTATGTATGCATTTTTTCAGACCAAATGGTTTTCAAAATAAGGCTAATTGGCAATCACTTATAAAGTAGTGAAAATAGAATTTTTTAAATATCTGAAAAATATTTTTGTCTTTAAGATAAAAAGTTAACAGATGTAATGGGTCCTGCTACCTTTAAAATTAATGCCGGACTATATGAATCTCTTTTGTGCTACAAGTTTCTCCCAGCACTTCAACAGCATGCATGTATGGGTAGCACAATTGTATCTAAGAATATGCCTCCGTACTTTGTAAGACAAGTGAAGCAGCTGCTGAATATCTATTTCGGCAGTGATAGAATTATAAGACATAATTTTCCACCAGTCTGACCATATCCTGACCTTATTCCTTACGATTTCTATCGTTTTCTTTATTTGAAAACGCTGTGTATGGTAGTCCAATTACGTGCAAAGGGGAATTGAAGACATGCGTTATGCATCAAATTCAGACCGCCAAACAATGTCACACTTTGAACCGTTGTGTAACATGCTGCATCCGGTATTCAGTGCACTGTCGAAAACGGTGGACAGTATATTGAACAGTTCTTGAATAAATTGAGGACAACTTAAAGCCAAATCCCTGATTTTTATATGGTTTTAGCTTATGGGAAGTTAAAAACTGATTCATGCACCATTATTGACGTAATTGATGAACTTGGAGCAAAGAGTTCAAGATGGAAGTCCTTTTATTGATTCAGTTTTTCAGTAAAAATAGCCATGAGAGTAATTTTCATTAAAAATTACAATTCATTTAATCTGGAATTTACACAACAGCGTGTAACGCATCTATTCATGTACCTTCTTCTAATCCTCAAGGAAATCTTTGGGCTATCATTCGCATTTATTCCCAACCAAGCCTTTTGAAGAAGAAACCGTGATATTCAAATTAATTCTTTTATACATAGTCAAGGTTTTTTTAGCTAGCAAAAAGGAGGAGAGAGAGAGAAAGCCAGAAGTCATTTGAGATTGCTACTGATCAGGCATCACTCAAATTAATAGAGTAATTCAAATATTTAATTTATGAAAGAATTAAAGTAACGATTGGTCACTAAAATTAAATTAGGGTTAAATCAATTGGGATAGTAAGATTAATCCTAAGATAAGGAGGTTGATATTTGCAGTCTTCTTATAATTCGTGCATCTCTTTGTTGTTCCACGTATATTGCTTACATTGAAACGTTCTCTTCTTGTTGAAATTAATTGAATTAGTGTTGCTAATTTGTGAGATCAATAAACAGATTGTTTTTGGTTATGGCTAGTGTTTCTTCCCTTCCTCCCACATATTTAGACGGGCAAGAGAGAGGAACGATTCCCTCACAAGTGACATAGTATGACGCGTACAGTGCCATCGGTTAATAAAACACATTGTCAGTGACATTATACATTTTACATTATACACATTACACATTGATACATGCACACATTACACAGTGTCGACATTAACAGTGTATTTCTCGACTATTTTTATTTGCCAGATAAATTTCTTTTATTTCACGTATGTTCAATTCATATTCAGGTCTTTCCGATCAGTATTACTTTTTTACAAACTTTGGGAAGTGACATTTTAATTATAATCCCAATATAATATTACTGTCAGACCTCTATTTAATGAAGTCGCTAAATCCCGAAATAAAGTTCGTTATGTGGAAAGTTCGTTAAATAGAGATTCGTCTTTTAATATACTTCAGAAACCACATGAAACAAATAACATTCATAAACACCATAGTTTTTAAATTCATCAACACCATATATTGATTAAAAAAATAATTATTCACACCTTTTTTTTTGCAAATTGTTTTCTATTTTATATATCTTAGCCATCAAACAGAAATATTCAAGAAAAACAAGAAAAAAAACTTTGTCAAGAAATACACTGTATTTTCACACAACATTAAAGAAATAATCTTATACTAAAATTAATAAATTTTTAATGACATTTTCTCTAATTTTAAGGCTACAAATAATTTTAAACATACATTATTTTATAACCAATAATTTTATGTATACACTACCACAAGCATCCTTAAATTTAATTACTAATAAAATCTGTTAATTTTATTTATTTGATTTTTTTTAAAAAAAATTACGGCGACTTTATTGCTTTATGTGAGTTAGACACCTGGTAAAACCACTTCCAGGTCATTTATCACCATAAAATGTGCTAAAAGAGGGAACAATTTGAGAAATGCCCTGAAATATTTTAAAAATAAGGAGAAAAAATTCGAATCACAAGAGAAAAAAAAGTTTATTAAATGGAAAATACACTTTGCTATTTGGAGGTTATTTTATGAAGAAATATAAAATGTTCTCTTGGTTTCAGTAAAATTTTGCAAAATATAGGTTCGTCATATGGAGGTTCGACTGTACTATGGAAAAAATTGAGACACGAGATTAATTTTATACTTATCAAATATAGTGATATTTGAAGTCATACAAATACACACCAAACAAAGATAAAGAAGATATATAAATAAAATAGTGAGATATGTGAAAAAAGCTAAAACTATTTTGTAAAGTGGCATGAAACGAGAATAGCTATTGCTCTTTAGAAGAGATAAAAATATGGAAAAAATAATTATAATTCATTATCTATATATATATAAATGAATGCTTGAATATATGAAATCGCATCATTCCAATACCGTTGAACCGATGACTATGAAAATTGGCATGTACATATATTTTTTGTGGAGAAGGTTTTTGTGCTACCCTCTTTGTTCCAACTCTCCACCAGGTGGTGCTACAGCATATCAACTTCTACACCGTTCAATCAATCGCCCAGTTGTCAACATGATCGCCAAAAATGATGTCAGCTTGGCTCTATCTCCAATATTTCGCTATGTTTCTATTGAATCATCATTATAATGTAAGAAACGGCGTTGCTTGCGAATATTACAAATTTAACATAAAATAAATACAGCAGAAAGTAAAATTAATGCATTACACATCCCGATATAAATTATTTACACTATTTTAAGCGTTCATTACACAAAATGTGTAACAATGTGTTACTTTTGCTGAACTGAGTTCAGCTTAGGAAGGTGTTTTCAAAAATCGACGCACATGAGAGTTACGGGGCGTTATAAATAAAAAAAATCCTTTTTATCAGCTTAGATCTACAGATTTAAAATTTAACAAATAAGGGTTTTTTGTTCAACTGAGATATACAAAAAGCCTTTTTCTTTTTGTTTAATTTGCAATTCACGTAAAATTAACTCACTAAAAACTTCTTTACCCTTCAATCTGTATTGTTTAATTTTTTAATTCACCCGGATGAAGAACGGGTATACCAGCTAGTATCATTCTAATAATAAAGAGTGCCCATGACATTTCCGTTTTCATTTCTTGGTATAAGTTACCCTTAATTTACCACACTGATTATTACAGAAGTTCTGTTATGGCTTACATCTTTATGGAACTCAATAATATCTTATAAAATATCAAAAATTTTCCCGAAATATGAAAGATAGTATCAGAGAAGAGATGTCAAGTGTCAGAATGTCAGAGGTGTTGTTCTTTTATTTATTTATCATAATGCATTATATTCGAAATAAACCTACTTTTCTATGAATATTGATTTTTTCTGCAGCCAACCTTAAGTGCAATCTTATTTGTTTGTTATAAGTTAGCCTTTGAGTTTGACACTCTTCCACAAGAGTATTGGGAACTAAAACCTATTTTGAAATATGATTAAAATGATACTGCACGGTATAGATTTTTGCCGGCATAAGCTCATTGAAAGAAAGGAGCTTTGACATGTACCGGATAACGACAGATTAAATTTATTGGAAAATGCAATTAATAATTTTATTGACATTTTCCTTCGCTTCAACAATTCTTGTCGTCTATTTTCTATTCGGAGAAATAAAAGGAACTGTAATATTTTCGGAGAAATAAAAGGAACTGTAATATTTAATGAAGAGTTAAAATAATAGTTGTTCCAATATTTGCTAAGCAACGTAAGTAAATTTCCAGAATTGCTCCCAGTTGTTTTACCACAAATATTTCTCTTTGAATTCAGTTTGTCAAATCTACGGGTTATTAATCCATTTTCAATTTTTAGAGTCAGCATTTGTGATTCCAGAGCTAGTTTCAAAGTTTCATTGTTGTTATTGTGATCAATCCTTTTACTTTTTCAAAGAATCAATAATGGCTTCCGTGGAATTTTTCTATGATGATTACAAATGATTAAAATGCACCATAATTACACGTTTGTTACCGGATATTTTCAACTGTTAAGATAAGTTGAGAAAAATATATTTAGTTACTAACTAGGGGAGTACCAAACCTTATTGTACAAATTATACAACTGCTCATACTCATTGCTCAAACTGTAAACTATAATTTACATGTATTATGTAGTTCTAACTGTAATATTCCAAGCGAAGTCCTCCCTTACATTATATTGGTGTTTCAATGGAAACCTGACGAATGAGTGAATATTAACGTCACACTGTTCAGTTACAAGAGGGCTATTGGCGACGGACCCCGCAATTTTGAACCATGGTCAAGTGATGAGGACGACACCTGATCTAGCACCCCCTCTCCTAACTACCACACCACACCAATGGGAGAACGTTTGAGCTCTCGGCAGATTTAACGTGCATCGCTCCCCTACATGGTGGGTCTTTCTTGTACTGGACTCGAATTCATGACACACCATCCACGAATCCGTTAATTTAATCACTAGGCAACCACAGCCACGGAAACCTGGCGAAATATTCGTTATACAGCTAGTTGGTATCATTTTTGATGACTAAATTTACCAATTTGGTGATCATATGGATGCTTCTAGAAATTACTGGAGAAATCTATAACATCATGATCTATGATGTAAGCGGATATTTGGACCCAGAGACATATTGTTCTTGGAACTCTTCTTTAGTTAAATTCAATTTTTTACGACTCATTTTTCTTAACTATACCTTATGTATAAATAAATTTATTACAGCATCAAGAAAAACTTTTTTAAGTATATAGAGAGATAATAATTTTATTCCAAGTATGGTTTTTTCAAAACAATTTGAATTTTTGTGTTCTGGCATTAAACTTCTTCATTATAGAGGTTGGTTGATCATATATATATTGCTTATTGTAATACACCATCTGACAATTAAGTTCAGTAAATGAAGTCACAGAACGTCCGATCTGGCAACACTGATGAAACAAAACGTTGCACATGCGTAGCGGCAGGTGTTGACCATCTGCCCCACACTGTTGTTCAGTTGAGACTCACTTGTGTTCTGTGAAAGACTTGTTTTACAAAGTGCTTGTTTCGTATGTTGGTTGTTAACTAAGAACAGGAAAATGAACGGACAAAAGATCAATTTAAAGCTTTATAATCTTGGCAAAACACAAAAAGAAACTTATGCGATGCTGGTATGTGTTTGTGAAGATCAAGCACTGTCCATGAAGTGTGTTTAGAGTGGTTCGCCCGTTTTCGATAAGCAGGGAAGTGTTTTGACAACCTCGTAGCGGAAGACTGGCGACCTCTATCAGTGACGAAAACATTGAGAAAGTGAGGAAATTAATCACTTAAGATCGTTAATTAACTTTTGGCATGTTAGCTGATGAACTGCAGATTAACCGTGAATCGCGCAACAAATCGTTACCCAGAACTAAGGGATGAGAGAAACGTTTTATCGATATTGACGATATTACCAACATCCAACGAAACGTGATCAGGCTTTGGACTCCATTCCAAAAGAAGACTTCTTGCAAAGTTTCCAGGATATGTATAGCAGATCTCAGCGAGGCGGCATAGTTATGGAAAGTGACTATTTCGAAGGACAGTAAGGTAACTTTTGATAATATTTCATCTACGTTAAGATTGCAGGACTATTCACCGAACTTTATTGTCAGGGTAGTATTATAGAGGCTGACATTACTCGAGGAGATGAAATATTAAAGCACATGAATAATAAAATGATATTAAGAATAAATATTCACATCATTATTTTGTTAGACAATTTTTCTTAGTCTTATTTTTGAAAATTTCTTATTTAATTTTTTAAAGTCTTACTAAAGAGTTTTTTATTTTTGTTCTTTCATTTCTTGAATATTTTTGTTTTTTATGAAATATGTAAACGCTGTAAAGTAGAGTCTATCATATAATTTTAGACGTATGTTAAAAAAATATAATCATTTAAAAATTTTAGGAAATTAAATACATGAAATCTGTTAATGAAAATATCAAAAATTTAAATATGTACATCGTGACCAGATTTGTACCTGTTTGTACGTTTTTGAATAAAAATCAAGCGAATAAATGCTTGGTTATTTTAACGAACATATTTGTTTGAAGCTATTTACATCCTTATCTTCTTTAATACTTATTTCTTATACTTACGTATTTCGAATTTATCTCATACAGAATTTTAAAATTCTTAGAAGATTATCCTGCAAAGTATTCTCATATTTCAACAAGATAAATCAATTCACTGTCATTCTTTAAGAATCAAGAATAATCCAAATGGGCGTATTCTCAATACGTAAATAGGACGTAGAATGAAGGTAACATACCTAAGCATCTAATATAACTAAAAATATCCCATCTCTAATCTAAATGGATTCAAATATCGTAAAATTTACGAGAAGTTTATCTCAAATATGTCATAATATATTATATATTATACCAAGTATTCCAAGTGTTTCAGCTAAAGCTGTGCATTAATGTGTCAGCAATCGTGGTGGTTAAATACAATCTATTTCCAATTTTATATATGTAAAATGCAATAAATTATTTATGCCATAATATATACAACTTAAATATTTGTGAATGAAAGTGGCATAAAAGAAAATGTGTAATCTCATGCCAAAAATTAAGGTCACAAACATATTTTTCGTCACAATTTTAAAATGCCCCAGAAAAATTGATAGAATTTTAACATTTTTTTATATTTTGATGAACGTGATAGTGCAATATCAACTTCCGCTTAAGAAAAGATGTTGTTTAGAGTTAGTTTCTACAGAACTACTGGATTGAGACCGTTCAAGTATATATGATAATTTTGTCTCCAGTTTTGTGAATATTGCATTAAAACAAATAGACAGCTTACAGGTAGAATGACTTCTCATAATCGTTTAGATGATTCCTTGAGTTGGAGAGCCATTGACAGGCTTGAAGTTGGCCAGTCTCAAGCGGAGGTGGCTCGATTGTTACAAGTAGCACCGAAAATGGTCTCCCGGCTGTGGAATCAGTTCCAAAGAAGTGGTACTGTCACCAGGAAGGTTGGCCAAAGTTGTCACAAAGCATCTGCATCTGCAAATGATCGATACTGGCATTAAGCACATGACGACGAGGTGAACCTCAGCTTGCTCGTGACTTTGCTGTTGTGTTTGGAAGAAGAATTTCCAGGCGAACAATCTACCACCGTCTTGCAGAGACTGTCCTTCACGCTCGGCGTCCAGTCTGGTGTGTCTCTTTGACTACATCCAGCAGGAAAGAACAGATATTGTGGAACTGAAAACATCAGTCGTGGACACCACCATAATGTGGGCGTGTTCTTTTCAGTGATGAGTCTAAATGTACCAGACAAAGTGATTATAGTCAAGTCTACTCCTGAAGAGAAAATGGAGCTTGTTTTCATCCCTCCTACGTAACAAAAATCAACAGATTTTATGGCAAAGGAATCCTTGTGTGTGGTGGCATAATGTTCGTAAATCGTACACCCCTGTATGTTTTTGATGCGGGTACTGTCAACACAGAGAGCTATAGGGATGAGATCTTCGAAGCCTATGTGAGGTTTTTCTCGGTGCTATGAACCTGGACTACTTTTTTATAGATGATAATGCGCATCCACACAGAACTCTCATTGTTGATAAATTTCATAAAACAGTGAATATTCTATATATAGATAAACCCTCGAGGTCTCCAGATCACAATTCTTTTGAATATGCCTAGGATGGTCCAGGAAAAGCCACTTTTTAGCGTAGTTTCCCTCCCAGGACCCTCCAGGAATTAAAAGTCCCGCTTTTGGAAAAATAGTCTTTGTTATCACCAATACTTATTGACACACTCATAAACAGTATGGTAGCTCGTTGTGCGGTTTGTATAGCAATTCACATTGGTCACACTCAGTATTAGACAGACTTTTACAAAGGTAAATATTTTAATTCTGATTCATGATTTCACACTTTTTGATATGACTTGTACCTTAATTTGCAAATTAAAATGTTTTCCATGCTGTATGTTGTTACATTCTTTCTGACATTGTAATATGCCTCTGTACCGAATTTCGTGGAAACACAGTAAATAGTTCATCAGTTCCCATAAATTATATGTTTGTAACTTGAATTTTGGACATGGTTGTATACTATAATTTTTATGGCTAAAAAGAATCCCGTCAAAACATGCTACTACAATCCCACTTTAAGGTATCCGACTACGCTCGGAACCGTGATTTTGCAAAAGAGTGTAAATGGATAATATTTATGATATTTAGTGTCACTTAGATTAGAATACATGTATAAAATTGTTTTAAGGACATAATGACAAAAATTATTTAAATACAATATTTTGGCAAAAAATTAACTTAGAATAACCTTTTTCCAAATGTTCTCCTTTTGTAAAAAATGCTTCTATTGTATTAATATTTTGCCTGTATTCAGCTCAGACCTCTGTACAGAGGCTCAACTAAAATTTTTGAAACGCATAACTCGGAGTCGGTTTATCTATGTTTTACGAAAACAGAAGGAGAAATTTTAAGAAAATACGCCGATAATTATTTCAAATGGTTGTAACTCTGAAAATAATTTGAATTTTTCAAAAATCTTAGTTGAGCCTCTGTACAGAGGTCTGAGCTTTTCGAGCAAAATATTAATACAATGGAAGCATTTTACAAAAGAATGAAAAAGGTTATTAAGTTGAAACATTTAAATAATTTTGTCACTCAATGTCCAAAATATTTACTACCATGCATTCAATCTAATTGACACTAAATATCATGAAAATTATACATTTATGCGTTTTTAAATCATGGTTCCGAACGTAGTCGGATACCTTAAGCTAATTACTTATGGAAGAAATTTGAAGAAACAAGTAAAAGATATATACATTAATAGGGAAAGTCAAAAATTTAAGGAGAGCTTTTGCAATTTCTTTTTCTCAGGTTTAGCAACAGTGCTCGTATCCAACGTTGAATGAGGGGTAGTCAGCAACACCCCTATACAACTTGTCACTCTTCTTCGCTCGTAGCCGTTGGAGTGAAGCAGACCGTTCAAGATGGCTGCTCCATTGCAGATCTGCACCAAGGAGGAAAAAGGGCAGTAATTTGCTTTTTGTTTGTGGAAGGTGAGAAACCTGCGCTGGATACCAGCCATTCCTTCCATCACTTTACCCTTCCATTACTATACCCTCAATGACTTGCACATTGCCCTCAGTGGTTGACGTAAATGAACTGCCGAATCTTTCGTCGTCACGTGATGAAGTTTTTTCCTGTTTGAAGCGCTCTATCCATTCGGAGATCTTGCTTCGTGGTAAACAGATATAACAATACTGTACTTGCGAATAATTTCCTCAGAATAATTCCTTCACACCTTCTGCAAGCCAAAAGCGAATCACTGCCCTACTCGTTGCAGCTGCCATATCTTCAACATTCCAACGACTAGGAAGGGAGACGAGTGACACGTTGTATGGAAGTGTTGTCCACCCCTTATTCAGCGCTGGATACGAGCACTGTTGTCATACCTTGGAGAAATATTTGCAAAAGTTCCTTTACTTTTTGACTTTCCTTTGTATTATCTTTCAAGTAATATTGTTTAGTCAAATTGTGAATAAAATTTCTTTTTGCGATTATCCTTTCGTTCTAGTTAGCCGATGAGTTTGTTGGCTCAATGATACAGATATTCTAGTCAGGATTGGGCACTGTGTAGCCTTTTAATAAGGTTAGGGTATTCTAGATTAGGATATTCTAATAAATTAACTGTTTGTTTTCTTCCTTTTTTAGAAGGATGCCTTACTATACACAAATGAAAATTATGTTAGAAAAAACAGTTTCCTTTATTATCTGAAAAACACTTTTGAAAAATTTTTCCAAATTACTACATTTTTTGTAGATTTCATTATTCTATATACTCACAAGCTGTTATTTATTTATTATCTCGATATAAATCAACTAAATATACATGAAAATTTTGAACAGTTATTGAAGGACGTGTTGATAAAGCAATGTATATTATTCTACTACGTAAAATTTTAGGTTAAGATATAGTTATCATAATTTAAAACGCAAAAGAATAAATAATAAAAGCAAAATACGAAAATTCAATATATATATATATGTAAAAAAAGGAAAGAAGAAAGAATACAAATAAAAAAGTTAAAAAATGAAATGTAGCTAGTCAAAAAGTAAGTTGGATTTAGGACCGAATGAGTGGGCTTAAACTTGTTTGATGGTATCAGTCTTCCCTCCTTGTACTTAGGTCGGCTCCTGATAAGGAAAAATCCAAATAGAATACAAACCGAAGGAATAAAAATAAAGATAAGGTATATTGCACTCAGTCTTCTAATCAAATGTATGAGACGTTAACCAATTTAAGTTTTGCAATATATGACAAATTCTTGTAGAAATATTTTTGAAATTCTATTCACAGCATCTTTCAATGAAATGATAGTTCTTGAAATAATTGTATAGCCTACTTTTATCCAAGTAAACATCCAAAGCATATAAAAAATAACCTGTACGAGAATCTGTACTATTTGTACTAGCATGTCCAATGAAATGCATGTTAATGAAACTTAGGTTATAAATCGGTTGGTTGTCGATATGTCGAAATTTGTAAATAGGTATGATGTTTTAGAATGTATGCAGATTGGTGTAAACAGCTAGAAAAGTGTTTTTAATCACTGCAAGACCACTATTAAACAAACTCCATAAACCTAGTGTTGTGTGGTGGTTTTAGAATAAAAAATTATTAGACAACACAATTGACAACGGTGAAAATCGCTTACCATGAAATTGAGGGACCAATATATATATTTTTATGATTCAAGATTCGTGTTAAACAATATTGCAGAAAAATATTGTTACGTTGATCGGATTCGAATTTTATCCAAATCTGTCACAAAGTACAGGACAGTTCTTCAAGAGGGATGATAATTTAATATAGAAATCCAATCCTTCAAATATAGGATTCAACATCAATATTTGCGGAATAAATCTCAGAAGGTCTTCACACCTTCAACAGCACTCAAACACAATTAACAGTATACAAAATACACGTTGTAAAAGATTATTCATAAACACAGCTGAGATAATCAGTAATACGGTCAAGGCAAGTTTACTAACCGCTGGTTGAAACAAGACTGACTCATTTCGGCGAGCACCGCTCTATTTATAGACCCGGCGAAACTTCCAGAAATATCCATTTGCGTCAGAGAGTGTGAAATCAGTGGATTTCTCCACAAATTTCTAGAAGAATCTGAGGGTCCCGAACTCGCCAACATTGTTTGCAAAAGGTCACCAACTTGATCGCCAAAAATGCAGCCAACTCTGGCTCTATCGCCAAGATTTTGCCCAAAATTCCGATTGAATCCCCATTATAACATCAGGGATGGCGTTGCTTATGAATATTACAATTTTAACATAAAATAAATTTAACAGAGTAATATAAATGCTTTACGCATCCAAATACAAATTATTTACATTATTTTACACAAAATTCGTTACAATATTTTAACAAAATTAAGTTTATTAGATTATAATTTATTTACATAGACATGATATATATATATATATATATATATATATGTATTTAATAAAAATAAATGAAACAAAACCATTCACAAGACTTTAATGAAATTTAATAAAAAAATTTCAAATTTTTTGAAAAACAAATCATTTATTCAACTTTTAGGAAAATAATCTGATAATTTACTTTATTAGCATGAAATTGTCTGTTGTTATTCATTTCCCCGTTGGAATGTACGTTTAAATAACCGTTACCTTTTCATGATGTTCCTCATTTCGGAAGACGTGGGATGATGTTCGGATGAGCTGCATTATTCATTTCATTTTTATCGGCAGAATCTGCATCGATGTGATTTTTTCTGAACTCTTTGAACAAACTCCAAAATGTCTTTGTCTGCCATAATTGAGTCTGTGTACACATTATTATCATCTACTGAAACTTTAGTTCTTTTTCTACCTACGGTTAGGGTTTCTGTATATTGTTGTGAGAAAAAAATGCATGAAAATACGTAGCAGTTAGTGGGAACCTTTGTATTGTTTCGTGTTAAACGACATTTCATGTTAAACGATTTCGCGTTAAAGGTATCTCACTGTATTTATGATGTATATATGTTTTTAAAAAGTTTATGGAAAGATCCATAAGTATTATGTGGGGAAATTTTAAAAATTTGAATTTTTTTTTTTGGTGCAGTTAAGTAAAAATTAAATAAAAGAAAAATACCTTGGAGAAGGGACAAATCTTATTATTTTTTATTCTATGATTCAGGTGATACGTTTTTGAGCTGTTGGATGGATGAGACATCATTTGGTATCTAGGTACGCTTTAATTGACGATCACACACACATAAAAAAAACTGGATTATACTTAGCGTTTTGGTATCACAGAAAGTAGACAACGGTGGGCGATAGGATGAAAGACTTAAGCGGGCTGGTAGGTGAAAGGTCTCCGGAATCTGGAGCTTTTATATCGCTTTAAGAACCAACCCGCATATTCTACGTGTTTGCTTCTGGAATAGTCTTATGTAAGAAAATCCCGAATCTAACATTTGAGCGGGATTGCAGAAAGTGTAAAGTATTACTTTTTATCAACAGACGATGGTTGTAGTCCATGTTTTACGTTCAGCTGGAAAATGTAGCTTTGTTTTCAAATACAACGAAAACACGATTTTTTATTTGTCATAAAAAGGTAATGATAGATATATTTCTAATTGCTTCGATACAAAATTTTGTCTTAATGTTTTTAAAAAAATTTTAAAATAGTAAAAATATTTAAATATATTTTTAATGTTTTTGTAGAAGTCAGGTTTTATTACTCGCATGATCGTGCGGGTTGGGGGTTACTTAGTCACCGGTTTTTGGTAAAAAATGCCATTGGGTTTTTCTTCTGTTTCAATAATTTTGATAGAAGCCTAAAAAAAAATTGTGACGTCTCCCTCTTTTTGTTAACCTCTCCTATGTTCTTTGACGGCACGATTGATGGCAAAAATTTTCCAACCCAAACCAAGAAGAGAAACGGATGAATAGAAATGAGAATACTATAAAAAGGGTAATGTGATGCTTGATATAACTGGGAAACCCCCAAAAATAATAAATATAGCGTAGCGGTCAGAGGTTGTGGGGTGGAATCATTCTGATCAATAGCGGATAAAGCAGGGGAAAACTTCTCATCAATAACAGTCCCATAAAGTTGGAAAGAATAGAAACCAGGATAAAAGTTGGAACCTTGTTAAAAAAGTTTTTAGATACCATTATTGGGAAAGGAACCAGGACTGAGAAAAAGGGAATAAGATATAAGTAATTAGATGATAGGATTATTAACATAATTGAATAAAAAGGGTTGTTGGTGATCGACAAAAAACGTGATTTATTTGGGGTTGACTCCCCCCCAAAAAAAATTGTCGAAATTAAATTTGGGGATTTTTAAATTACCTTAATAAAAAGTTGTATTAAAAAATTTTCTCACTTTTGATAATCCCCCACCCTGGTTTCCGGAACCCGGGGAAACATGGGCACACAGGATGGTTGTCTCAAAACCCCCAACGTTTTTTAACTGGGGTTGGTAATGTGGTGGAAATACAATTTTACCAAATGTACTTTTTGGGGGCAGATTTCTGGTTTATAGGGGCATCGATAACAAATTCAGTTTTTAAACCCGAACCATGTGCTTTTCTTAAAAAGTCATCTGGGGGGAAGGGGTCAAGATTGGTTTCGATATTTGGGGCGTTGTTGGCAAATGGGTTTTTACCCCACAGGGAAAAATCAGGAAAACATTTTTTTTTATGATTACTAAAAAGAAATTTAGGATTGGGAAAACCCAAGGGAACTTAGGGATCAATTTTTGGTTGACTCAAACCAAGGTAAGGACTACTACCCCAAAAACCCAAAAATAGATAAACTTTTAGAAGTCCTTTGGCAAATTAAGAATATTCGTAAAAAAAGGGGATCAGAAATAATAAGAAAAGGGGTAAAATGATAGGATTTTTTTAACAAATTTGGTAAAACTGGGGGAAATTCGGAAATCGGTAGACCAAATAACAGGAAATAGTTTTGGGAATAGCCTTAAAAAATGAGGGTTTGAAAGGGGATTTTAAAAAATATCGTTCCAACGGGGGTTATCATTTGAAAGGGGAAAATGTTTTTAAAAAGGGCCGGGAAATAAGGGGGTTTTAGTGATAATTTCAAACCGAAATTTTAGGCCAAAGGGGAGTTAAAATTTGGAAAAAGGTTAAATGAAACCTAAAGAGGTGCACAAAAAAAATTCTTTTGAAGTAAATTTGCCTGAATTTGTCCTTTTATTAAATAACACATTTTGAAAGGCTAATGGGACCCCCGGACAATAAATCTTTTATATCGGAAGGGGAAATTAAAATATTTTTTTAAACAAATAAAAAAAAAGCCCGGGTTAACAGCACGGGGTGCGAAATGCCAAAAAAAAATTTGAAAATTTTTAAAATCAAAAAATTCAAAAGAAATTGGTCATTTCGGTTAAAATTTAAAAACCCCAGTATTCTAGGATAATTTTAAGTGGAAAAGAATAGATTGGGAAAATAAAATTTGAAAATTCAGATTCTCAAAAAAAAAGGGGTTGAAAATTAAAAGGAAAAAGTTAAATAGTTTATCAAAAAAAAATTGGGAATGAAAAAAAAAACTAAAAAATTTTTTTTAGTTTTTTAAGGGTTAAAAGGGGCTGGGGGCGCCATGTCAACCCCTAAATTGACAGGGGAAAAACCCAAAAATTTCCCTTATAAGTACGATCCCTAAGACAATAAAAATTTTAATAAAAAATTTACAAGGGAAACGATTTTTAATTCAGTATAGGTATTTTTTTCAAAAAAAATAATGGGACCCCGGTAATCCGGGAAGCATATAATTTTTCCCGTAGATTAAAAATTAAAATTTCGACACAAAGATGCACCCCCGGGTTAAAAGTTTTAAAAGAATACCTTTTTCCAATAATTCATCTCGATTAAATTTGTTTTTCAAATGGAAAACCCCCCAACATATAGTTAAAACCATTTGTAAAAAAAATTTTGCCGCTTTTCAACGGGCCTTTCGGAAATAGGTAACTAAAAATTTTCAAAAAAAATTGACATAACCAAAACCGGTGTGGGGAAAATTTGGAGGTTTCATATGACGTTAACCGCCCTCATTCCTCCCAGGAACCCTTTTGGGAAGTTTTCGTTGTTAAAAGCGGTTTAAAATAAAAAGGAAAAAGTAAACGCCATAAAAAATTTTTTGGTTTTTTTTAAAAAAATTTAAAAGGGATAGACAAAGGTTAAAAGCAACAAAGATGAAACCCCCCCCCAAAAAAGAGGTATCTAATTTTTTAGGTTTTTGTCCCAGTGGTGCCGAAATTTTTTAAAAAATTATGCG
This sequence comes from Trichonephila inaurata madagascariensis, assembly GCA_019973955.1. NCBI lineage: Eukaryota > Metazoa > Arthropoda > Arachnida > Araneae > Nephilidae > Trichonephila > Trichonephila inaurata. The sequence continues at coordinate 42,024 of BMAV01008322.1, forward strand.
GATTTTTTGGAACCCTTTTATAATCTTAAACAAAAATTTTAAAAAAATTTTCGGCCCAATGAAGCAAAAAATTTCAAAAAGGGGGTCGGGGAGGCGGTAAAAAAAGCGCCAGTTTTAAAATTCCCAAAATTTTTCAGGAAATTTCCCGGGTTATTTACAGATGCCAGTTCGATTGGTTTGGGCATTAAACCAACAAAACAGACCATCGTTTTTTGGTCCGTACCTGAACAACGCAGAGGGGGAATTACACAGTAACCGAAGGAATGTCTGCGTAGTAGGGGGTTGAAAAAATTTTGAACATATTTAGGAATATTACCAAAAAAAGGTAATAACAATCACCCCGCATTAACAGCCTAAAAATGGCAAAATTTATCGAGTAGGATGATTAGAGGGGCACAAAAGTTGCAGAATTCAATATAGAATGGGAACATAGCCCGGAACTCAAAACGGTGGCTGACATTTTTAAAAAACCAATTTAAATGTATAATTGGGTGAAATTAATTTTAAATAAAAGATTTGGTACTTCTTCGGGAAAATTTAATAGAGGAACGAAAAATGACCCAGAATTGGGTCATATAAAAGATTTTGAAACCGGAAGAAATTTGGTTAATGAACGATATGTGATGGCCCGTTTGTTTTAATTGAAGGATTGTTTTTTTATGCGAAACACGCAACGTCATTGGGTAAAAGGGTGTAAAATTTCCCTTTAAGGAATAAATAATGAGAAAAAATTTCAGAAAACCAAAAGTGGACAGTCGGTAGTTTTAAAAAAGTACAAAATTGGGACGTTTTTTTATTTCCCTACAGAAAATTTATTGATCAATATGTCTCTACATCCATATGTCCAAAGTTAATACAAAAACGCGTTACCAGCTGGTCGGTTAAACCCAATTATATCAAATTATCCGAATAGTGTGACGTTAGTTTTTGGCCCGTACCCTTTTCAAAAAAAAGGAAAACCTTTATATTTTATAAAAACCCGATCACAAAGGGGCTAAAATTAACCTCAAAAAAGGCCCCATCTCGAAATAATAGGGATTTTTTTTTGATAACTTTATATCGCGTTATGGGCTCCAATAAAATTAATAAGTGATAATGGTCCCCAATTTATATGAGATTTTTGAGACTTTAAATGAAAATTAATGGCATGTGAAGACTGTTGCATACGACCACAACTCGTAAAAGGGAAAATTAATCGAGATATAGTGCAAATGATTAAAATTGTTTTATCAACATGATACTTGGGGTCAACTTTCGTGAGTTTGCTTACGCTAGTACAGGGTGAATGAAACAACGGGAAAAAAACCGGCTGAGTTATTTTTTTGGTCGAAAAATTTATTACACCCTTTCAAAACTAGTTATGATAGGGAAAACTCAAAAAAATTAGGGTATCGAAAAACTTTAAAAAACGACTAAGTCGAAAATTAAACAAAAAGGTGGGGAAAAATTTTTAAAAAGACGTAGAAAGGACATAAAAATAAAGGTAAATGATTGGGGTTTTTTTGAAACACACCCCCAAAACACCCTAACAAAGTATTGCAAATTTAAACAAAAATTTGAGGGACCTTATAGAGTCTAAAATAAGGAACTTTTAAAAATATTTTTAAAATGGAAATCGGGAAAAGATTAACAGTTAAGGATCAAATAAGAATATATCGTCAAGGTGTGACGACGAAGTAGGGGCAGGTATCCCAAAATATAAGATCAAGTCAGGAAACTCGTACTTGGAAAAAATACCAAGGATTAAATGAGTCCAAAAATGGGAAAGAAAAATCCCGGGGGAAACGGGGTTTGAGGGAAAGGATTGGAACCAACCAATCAATACAAAAACAAAAGGACCCTAAAAAACAAATCACTGGTCGATCCTACCTGTTCAGTGGGAATGAAAATAAAATAAAAGGTTTAAAATAACCAAAGGAATCAAAAAATGGTATATCGGGGGCTGGACCACAAAAAAATGGCAAAGAAAGGGGGAAAAATAATTATAATAATAAAAAAGGAAAAAAGTCATCTAGTACTATTTCAGAGATAGAAAAAAAAGCAGGAGAGTCACTGGTTCCTTTGAAAAGCTTTAATCTAAGGCCACGACGGAGAACAAAAAACCACGACCGGCCAAGAACAAAGTTGGGAAGGCAAAAAGGGGACGACAAGGAAAGTACAGGCCTTAAAAAAAAATTCCAGTGCAAACGGGGAATGAAGGGATGACATATGTTGAATGGGGGGGAGACCCAATATAAAAAACAGGTTGTATTGTTTATTTTTAATCTTCCAACAAAAGGTGGAAGAATTTTGCAAAAGGGAAATCTGGGGGTGTTAAAGTTATAAGCCAAGTCAAAACCCCACAATGAGTGTTCATTTAATTTTTGGAACTTTTGACTTGTTTAAAATTTTTTTTTGAAAAAACATTTGTATTCACACATTTTTTACTTCGATGTTGACTTTGAGATGCGAAAAATTTCCCTTTTGGGTTATTTTTATAATGGGTTTTTGAAAAAAGTTTTGTAATTGTTTAAAATTTTGTATAATATTGTTGTTTTTTGATTGGGAACACGGTTAGGAAACGCGGCGAGTCAAGGCATAAAATAATAATAAACGGACAAATTTTGGGGAGTTTTTTTTGAAACCAGTTGGGGTGGAGATAAAAATTTATTGTGAAAATAAAAAAAATTTATGTAAAATTGATTAATTTATGGAAAAGATACTCAAATAATTTCATTTCAGGGGGACTGACCCGAAAATCTTGAAAAATAAAAGCTTCAAGTTTTCCAGGTGAAGGGGAGAAGTAAAAAAACCCCTATGAAGTGTTGGGGCTGCGCACCCAGAATGGTAGTTTTAAGTTAAAAAATATTTTTTAAATAACGAATTTAAAAGTGAGAGTGGGACAAATTAAACAGTAATTATTTAAAGTTGGCCCAGTTATTGGGGTAAAATTTATTGTCACAGTTTAAAATTAAATTGAATATTAAAACTCTAAAATGAGTAATGAAAAATTAAAGTCCAAAAAATTTTTTAAAAAATAAAAGTTAAAAAATTAAATTAAAAATTCTAATTAAAAGTCAAGATAGAAAAAATAGATATGGGGAAAAAATGTTAAAATTTAAAAATTAAAATTGCAATAAAATTAAAAATCAAATAGATATTGGAAATTATGTTAAAAAAGAAGATTTTAAAATTAAAAAAATAAAACTCGAAAACGAAGAAATTTAAAAAAGAGATTTAAAGTAATTTATTAAGGGGATTGAGAACCCTTAAGTAAATCACGTTTTTCTTCTTGGAGGGGGGTTTTGACGTCTCTCGCGTTTTCTGATTAACATAACTCCTATTTCTTTGACGGCCCCGATTGATAAAAATTTTCCAACCCAATACCAAGAAGAAACGGATCGAAAATTAAATGAGATATACTATAAAAAAGGGTATCGTGATGTTAGATATAAACTGGGAAACCCAAAGATAGCATAATATAGCGTAGCAGGCTCAGAGGTTGTGTGTGGAATCATTCTGATCAATAGCGGATAAAGTTAGTGTGAAATCTTGCTCATCAAAAAACAGTCCGATAAAAATTGGAAAAAAATGAACCTAGGATAAAAAAGTTGGAACCTTCGAAAAAAGTTTATAGATACCATTATCTAGGTAAAAAGGAAAACCCGGACTGAAAAAGGGAATATTAGATATAAATAATTGGGGAAGGTTATTAACTATAATTTAGATAAAGGATTCAGTTGGTGATCTGACTTTTCGTGATTTACTTTGGGGTTGACTCTCCTCTAATTAATAATTTGAAAAAAATTTAAGTATTATGTTACTCTTAATAAAAGTTGTATTAAAATTTTGTCTCATCATTTTGATAATCCCCCACCTCTAGCTTACGCGGAACCGGCAAACATGGTCATCACAGGTGGCAGTCCAAAATAAATATATAATGGGGAGAAATACACCAAATTTTCTTGGGTCCGCCAAGGATGAGTCCCTTTTTCTTTTATAGGTTTCCTTTTTTCCCTTCCCCGTTCTTTTTTGCTATTAATTTTCTTTTCCACATATTTGTTGAGGTTATGGGATTTTTATCCTTTCCACTGATATCTGCATCCATATCACTCCCCTCTCCCCGACAAAAAATTAGGATCTTCCGGTGGGAGTTAGCAGGGTATCTTTTTAATTTTTAATTTTTTTTAAAATAAACTTTTTTGATACATTTTATTATTTTCCATGGAACACTGCTAAGTTTTAACCAAAAAGTTTTTCTGGTATCTAAAAGGAAACAAATTCTCACACAGAAGAAATTTTGCAATTGATGAATAGATCAGATTCTGAATTATGTGATCTTTCGGATGATGACTATATATAGGGCAAAGCCTATGAACGACGCATACTGGAACTCGCGTTAGCAGCATTTTCACCAGCAAAAGTATTTTACCTGATGATGAAGATGACAGTGTTGTAACTCCTTCCGCAAAAATATCGAAGTATAATTCACTTGCTAAAAGGTCATGCCAGGACAAAAGGCATGGCATGTATAAACATTTTCGATGTATTGATGACATTTCAAAGCCTCACAGGTGCAGACTTGAAAACTACGAAAGCAGTTCGAAAATAGGTTGTGAAAGATTCAGTGTTTATTTATACTTATCAAAAGCAAAAATGATGCTTTAAAGATTTTCATTGTAAATAAATAATGAATCAACGAAAGAATTAATTATACATCAATAATTTCCTTATTTGTAACAATTTTAGTTGAATCAAGTTTGTTTCTTCTATCAAATTAGAGCAAAAAAATGTAGAATTTCAGAGGTGCTGATTTCACAGAAAACGTCCAAACCTCACGATCGTGCGGGTACCGTCTACGTTCCAGGGTGGGCGGGAATTTTTTTAATTTTTTTCCCGTGTCCGGGGTCTGTAGATTCCCTGGGTTAAAACTGTCAGGTGGCGCGCATGGAATCGAGAAGAAAGGAAAAAAACAGGGAAAGGGGGCGAATGGCTGTTACCTCGCAAATATTGAAACAAAGAGGTCGAAACTAAATTTAATGTATCGTAGTTAGTTTTTATATTGTTTTTTTTGTGGGTTGATGATTTTAAAAAAAAATTCCCCCTAAGGATCGACTGACTTTATTTATGCCTGGTATAACTAATGGAATCTCAGTAAAAACAAAGAACATACAACAACCGGAATATTAGTGGGTCCATACAGTATTAATAACCAGTAGAATTTAATATTTAAAGATAAAAATATTTCGGGTCTTGAAGGGTTAAGAAGCGGCAACCTGAAGCTCAGAAATCCGCGTGATTTCCGTGGACGAAGCGTGTGATTGGTGGATAGATATCCTACATAAAAAAAACTTACGTAAGTTAATTTTTAAAAAACAAAAAGCTTTTAAATTTTTTAAGAATACATCTACGGTTATTCCTTAAGGGGGTAGAATTAATTATTTTTTTGAGAGTCCTGAAGGGTAAGTAAGGGCCAAATTTAAAAAAAACACACACTCCCCACCCTTGGCGGGATGACAAGTACCGCCCGCCATAAACCACTCATCATTAACTGTTTAAATAACTTTTTATCCTTATTTTAAATAACATTTGAATTAAATATTTAAACCCTTTCTAAAAAATAAGTCGCGAAAATTAATAAACTGTTACAATTTTGTATAAAAAAAAAATAAATTTTTTTAAAAATTTAAAATTTTTTTTAAAAAAGGGTTTATGGATATGGTCACAGATTTTATATTGATGAATGCAGATAAAAAGATCCCAGTATTTGTAGTCACCTGTAAAGAAACGCATTACCATCAATCATCATCTTAGAGGTACTTAGCATCAATGGTTCGTATAATCCGAAAGAGTTTCGGGTGCGAAAAAGGAAATGATTCGTCATTGATCTTATTGCTGAAAGAAATGGCAATAAATTTTGGAAGAGATGCCAATGTTTCTTTAGTTTTTCCCATAAAGTTCCGAACAATTCATTTTTTAAAGACTTTTTGATTCCAATAGTTATTTTATTAGAAAATATTTTAAGAATAGAAAGTAAATAATAGTTTAGTACATATTCATATTTCGCATGCATATACTTATTCATTTTATGCTTGTAGTTTTTAAAAAAATTTTTTAAAAATATTAGAGTGTTTAAGTGCACATGTTATATCTTGGTTTGAATATTAATAAAAAGATAAATACCTAAAAAAATTAAATGTTCATACTTTTGCATATAAAAACATTTATGAATAACATGAAGCTAGATTTTGATGAAGAGATTTACCAAGTAATGTTGAACTTATTTTTTCAGATAGAAACAAATCTATAATTAGGAGCTTAATTCTCAGTCCCTGTTTCATACACAATTACTACAAACTTGAATAAATTCATAGCAATTTATTTAAAATAATTTGCTGATTTTGTAGATAATAAAGCTCAGAAAAATGAAATATATAAAGATTAATTTTTGTTTAAATACAATAAAAAAAAAAACTATATTAATTTACAAATAACTTTTTATACATCGTATGTGCTACACGTTTTCTAAGATATGAAAAACCTCGCACTGTAAATTAAAAGATTAAAATTTTGAAACAAGAAATTTAAGCTTATAATTCATTTAAGGAGAATTTGATGCATAAAATAATACATATCCAACTCTTTTTTTTCCCGTGTAACGTTCCTTAGACAACCGTGCAAAAAATCGTGTAAAAAAATGCAGGCGACATGTGCTAAGCTTAGGGATATTACGGACAACTTTAAAAATTGCGTAAGTTGAAAACACTAAATTTTTTCCCTAAAAGGTGCAAAAAAGTAAAAATGAAATTTATGTTACATATTTATAAAACATAAAATAATTAATTTTTATTACAAAAAAATTAAAATTCGTGTACAGTAAAAATTCGATTTATAAGTAAATACAACATATGAAAATTCAAATGGAAATTAGGAATTAATTTACTAACTAACAACTATTCATCACTGCTTGATAACAAGAGTGCACATTTATTACAAAATGGATCAAAAATGTTATCATCAGTAAATGTATCAGATATGTCACAACTGTAGGATATATATCATAACTGTATACACACACACACACACACACACACACACACACACACACACACACACACCCCACCCACACACACACACACACACACACACACACACACACACACACACACACACACACACACACACACACACACACACACAAAACCCCACACACACACACACACACACACACACACACACACACACACACACACACACACACACACACACACACACACACACACACACACACACACACACACACACACACACACACACACACACACACCACACACACACACACACACACACAAAAAAACACAACCCTAAATTCATGTGGATTGATTCAAATTAATTTCGTTTGTTATTAACGGCCTATGTTGCTTTTTTTTTGTTGTTACAAAGTTTGTTGCTACAGACTTTTTTTTTAGTTTCTCACGTTACTTATATAATTTTTGATATTCTGCTACACAAAACTTAAGACTACGTTGAAATTTTAATGCATGATCTATGCCAGGATCAGGAGTAAGAAAATGCTCGATACTTGTAGCAAATTTCAAGCTCGCGTGAATTAAATAATCTGTTAATAGCTGAACTTCAACTTTCTTCAGTGAACTGTAGTTGCTCAACTCGAGCTCGACCTGAACGATGTCTTTTGGCCCCACTGATCCTCAGGCACTCGGATCTTGGCCCCGCAGAAACCACGATTCCTATAATATTACCTTTTTAATAGTAAAAAATTGTCAACAAAATCATACTGGAAATTTCACCATCGAATTAAAAAAGAACTTTAATTCGAATATCAACTTTTAGAGCTTTATTGAAATGATTTATTGATTCCTAAGAACTGAACACAAGATTCAATTATACTGAAGAATGAAATGATGTGTTCAAGCTAAAGTACAACAAAATAAAGAAAAAAATGTTTATGAAATTTGAGTATTCCTCGTAACTCTTGAATACGAAGTAAATAAGCCATGAAATAGACCATGTCACTCACACATATTGAAGCATTTTTTTTTCTAATGGGGCTGCGCTAGTAGCTCACACAGAAATTTTCAAGGGGTCCAGGGTTAAAGTCCGCCATTCTTGTATCATGCTCCTTTTGATTTTGTCGATGTTCGGGGACAAAAAACAGTAAAAAACTAATTATTGAGTAAATAATTAGCATTAATTAATAAAATAAATCATTAATAACAAATATTTAATTAAATTGTACATAATTTATACTTAGAATTATAATCAATGGAAAAAATCAAGGGCTTTGGAGGGGTCCGGACCCCTAGGACACCCCTTTGTGTGCGCCACTGGGCTGCGCATTGGTACTTTTAACCTTTGCAGACCTGTTACATTTCCCAGGATTTGGTATCATTTTTTAGCGTGGTACACACACATATAGGCGATACCAATTACCGCAAGTAATTTTGACGCCCAGTTTCCTTTTCAGAGGGAGTTACCTGAGCACTGACGATGCGAACCTGCATGGATTTAATTTTTCCGAGAGCACCCAAGCCAAACAGACACTCTAGGGATCTTTGACATGCCGTATAACCATACGACATGGCCACGTCAATTTTCTGTATCATGAAAATCCACCGACTTGTGCCGGGGTCGAACCCGCAACCTTGGGGGCAGAAGACCAGCGACAAACCAACCACGCCACCCAACCGGTTATGTTGGGGCATAAGCCAACAGTCTTCTGATTACACTGTCAAAATTAGAACTAAAAAAATTGGGGGATCCGTGCTAGAAAAAAAATTCGCGCGTGTAAAAAAGTATTTTGATGAACCGCGTTATTACAAAATTGTGTAAAAAAGACCGTGCAAAAAAAAAAAAAGTTTCCTATACTATGAAATAAAAACCACATTCCGCAGAATACTACTAAAGAAACTAAACTAAATTAAAATTTAAAGATAAAATAACCTTTTCTGTTGGAATAAAGCTCCATCATTCATATTAAAATTAGAAACCAAATACAGTTTTCTCATTCTGTCAGTATAATAGATATTGAGTAATAGATAAGTAAAAGATAGATTTTCACAATAGACTTTTAAATTGAAAATATCAACTGGGAATGGAAGTCTTATGACTTGGTTGGAATAGTCTTTCAGAATCATTTGCCGGCATGTGGAGATTAATATGGGGTCATTGAAGCAAATGGAGACTTTTGATTCATCCTTTTCATATGCAAAGAGACTTTGAAAGTGAAAGCTGGAACAGTTATTAGTTTCATCTCCTTTTAAAAGTTAACTGAAGCAAAATAGTTTTGAATGAAGCACCGTTCCTGCATCTAAAGCATAGTAATGAGTGAAAGGAATGAATAAGGAATACTGAAGAAAAAGGATTTTGATAGACATGGGATGGTGCAGAAATTATAGATTGCTTTAGTTCAAAAAAGTTTTGCATTCTTAGGTTTTTGAGAACTTTTACAGAAAAAGTTCTATAAAAATAAATTGAATACACTTATTTCAAAGTCTTTTGTGTTTTATTTAAGTTCTTGTGAATTTAATTAAATTAACTTCATGGACGAACTGATTTGTTTAAAAATATAAAAATTTTTAAGAACGTAAAAACAAAAAACAAAAGTTTTCGTATTTAGAGAGAGAAGCAATTTAAATATATGAAGTCAAAAGTTCTATGTAGAAAAAATTAATTTATACCTTTTCTCCTGTTATAGATCGATGTAATAAAAGCAGCTCCTTTTTCTCTTGTTTTATAGTTGATTAAACATTTTTTCTTTTTGAGAATGAGAGAGTGTTTTTAAGTCGTTCTATCTGCATGAGCCAAATTTTAATTTTGAACCAGGTAAAATGACGGGGATGACCCGAGCTCTCTGACACCGGCCCCCTATACGGCAGAATTCCGCGGCAGGGGGTCGAACTTATGACCAAGGAGTCAGGGGTAATTACGTAGGCAAAACCCGGCCACTATTTTCTATTTAAAATTTTCATAATAATATCTTTCCTTCATTGTTTTTCGGATGATATGAGGGAGACAGTTGAACTTGTTTTAGTGCGGTAAATATGGACCGATAAAATAACCAAAAAAATATTCAAAAAATTTCATAAATTCTTACATAAAAAAACTAATTCGGGGTACTACAGAAATTTTTTTATTTTTGGGTGGATGGGAACAAAAAAAACCGGTTTAAAAATATTTATTTAAAAATTTTTGAAAATCTTCCATAACAAAATAAATAATTAAATATTAAAATGGGAAAAATTTTAAAACATATAGTTTCTCATTGTATACACCATAAAGTTTCAAAATGCACACATATTTTAAAAATTTCTCATGTAATCCCAAAAAAACCCGTGATGAATAAGTTCAAAATCATTTCATCCCCTTGAAGGTACAATTTCAATTTTTTATTTTTGTCAACATAAAGTGGATAAGTTTTGACGAAGGTCGGGTTTGGGCAGTTGCTTGAAATGTCACGAAACCAGCTATACATGATTGAAGACCTTTTTGGGGAATTTTTTCCTTTTCAATGGTATCTCTTTTTTAAAAAAATGCTTTTCCAATTGTTTGGGAAAACGGGTCCCTGCATATTTTTTTCCCCTCCCGAATCCGGCCTTGTTCTTCTATCAAATTATTGATAAAGTCACTGTCATTGAAAGTTTCGCTTTAAACAAGCGCGGGCTGCTGCAGCGTTGGGGAAAGCAACTGAAAGCGTATTGTCGGGAGACTGTTTATAAACCTTTTAAAAGTCAACATTTCGTGGGTCGTCAACCCCACCGGGGGGAGGGCTCTAAATCCCAAGGCCCGACTAACTCTAAATACGTATTTACCCAATTTATAAAATATTAAAGGGAAAATCTACTTTCAGGGGGGGCTAAAAATTTTTCCGTTACGCCACTGGTAAGTAGATAGAAAACATTACAGTGACGCCAAAGTCATTGAAATTCATATACCATATAAAAAAAAGGATCACACATAAAAAACCGCACAAAAATAAAATCGCATAAAAAAGGACCGCACAAAAACAGTTTCTACTGTATTCTAGATTTTAAATAATTTTTCATTATGGATTATAACTATTCATTGATTGTAAAATAGTTTGAATAAAGTAAGCAAGGAGTGCAGATTTGTAAAAAGAAAGATAATTGATGATAGGTTTTTAAAAATTGTTGCTATATTGTTTTAAAATATTTCAGAAAAATTAGAAAATATTACAGAATAAAGTTTAGATCAAGTTATATTTTTACAAAGTTTTAAGAGCTTTGTAATGTTTTCAAAACCTTACGAAGTTTTATTGATTATTTCCCAAAATGCTGAATAACATTTTATTATGTCTTGATTCATTTATTATTTTTATACAACAGAAAGGATCATAGTATTAGATTTGAAAATATAAAGGTGAATGTAATAATTTTATTAATAATAAAACTAAATTAATTACTTGAAATCAGCAAGAAAAAATATGAAAGGCAATAGTTACCGGTATTTAGCTACTGATTTCCTTTTAAAGATTGATACATATGGTATTATAAAATGAAGTTTTAATACACCTAAATGTGTTAAAAAACAAAGAGAATGTGTCAAAAATATTTTTTTTT